>JAFFST010044596.1:17980-28875 GCA_022414735.1 Noturus placidus | reverse complement strand
TCACCCGGGCCGGGATTCGAACCGCCAACCCCACGGTTAGTGGATTAGTGGACAACCCGCTCTATCGACTGAGCCACAGCCGCCCAATATACTCAATATTAATATTAATATCAATAATATACTCTTATATAATCTAATATACTCTTATATAATCTAATATACTCTCATATAATCTAATATACTCTCATATAATCTAATATAATCTAATATACTCTAATATAATCTAATATACTCTCATATAATCTAATATAATCTAATATACTCTCATATAATCTAATATAATCTAATATACTCTCATATACTCTTATATAATCTAATATACTCTCATATAATCTAATATACTCTCATATAATCTAATATACTCTTATATAATCTAATATACTCTCATATAATCTAATATACTCTTATATAATCTAATATACTCTTATATAATCTAATATACTCTCATAATTTCATTTAATAATGAGCGAAATCATAGCAGATAAACTACAGAAGTGTAAATAAACCAAATGAACCATAAATCATTCCAAACTTTACACCCTTATGTTATATAGGGTATACATTTAAATAAGAGTCTTCTTCATTCTTAATTTGACAAAATGGCATTTTCATAAAGAAATAATCCTGTTTATTGGTCGTAGATTATTGATCAGATCCTTGTGTTATTTATTCAAAAAACATTTTTTAATCTACTGAATTATCAATCTTAATATGGTAAATATGTTGATAATCCGAGATCAGTTCAAGAAAGCATGAAAGAAATGAAAAATAATCGATGCTACTTGGTGATATAATTTTGTTTATTATTTATAGTTCAGTGTGTAGGTTATTTATACTACGTCTAGAGATGGTTAAAAGAACATCATGAGCAAATTGTTACGGTAATGTGATATAACTCTGTAATTATGTACAGAATAAAATAGTCCATCAAGGCTACGTCCTGGGAAGCTTTTTGTTTTAATTTTTAAAGCGAATTTTTGACTTCTGTATCCATTTACATATTTTGGTACCTGTACACAACTTTCTTTCTGACTCTGTAGCTATAAAGTTGTTCTTTGTCATAAATTATAGTCATGCTGTTCTACAGTCACAGTAATGATGTCATTCCTATAGTTTCTGCCCAAAAGCTTTCTCACAACACGATCATTACTTTGATCATCTTCGTTAGGTCAGTACCTAATTTGTTTATTACCTTGGATTTTACTATTAATTATTTTGAAGCATCATTTTATATTATTTTTAGAGATGGTAAAAAGGCATCATGAATATTTTATGGTAATGTGATGTACTTATCATGGAGTCTTCCAAAAAAAAAAAAAAAGAGAGAAAAAAAAACACACATTAAAGCATATCTTTGTAATAAAGGAGTCCCTCAAGGCTACGTCCTGGGAATTGTTTTATTTGTGAATTCTGCTCCAAAAAGTGAATTCTAAGACAGTCTAAGAGAAAACATGGTGCAGTAATGTTATAACCAGAATAACACACACTTTTAAAATGCCTGGGTGTCATTTATATTATTAGCCTTTTTCTTTTTTACTTTATGTTATATAATATTTCAGAAATGGTAAAAGTACATCATGAGCAAGTCCCTCAACATTTTTTTTTTTTTTTTTACATATTTTGTAATGTTATGAAGATACTGTTTTGTATTAAATAGACATAAGTACTATCTACTGCAAAGCTAGTGTTTGTTTTAAAATGAACTATTAAATAATTATTGTGCCGTTATGAGCTGAGACGTAACGATGTCATTCCTGTACTTTAATAACAAAATCTCACACTTGCAAACTCGTAATAATTCATGTGGCGTAAAGTCGTGGATGTCTTGATAACATGTTCATAATCAGGCATTAAAAATCTAAGAGAAGCCAATGCAATAAATAAAACCAGAATAATACATTTACATTTAGCAGACGCTTTTATCCAAAGCGACTTACAAATGAGACACACTCACACACCAATGGTAGCAGAGCTGCATGCAAGGTGCTAGCTTGCCATCGGGGGCAACTTAGGGTTCAGTGTCTTGCCCAAGGACACTTCGGCATGGGATCACCCGGGCCGGGATTCCAACCACCAACCCTACGATTAGTGGATTAGTGGACAACCCGCTCTACGGACTGAGACACAGCCGCCCTATAATAATACATATAATATTACATGCAAAAACTGTTGTGCGTATTTATGCCAATAGACTTTTGGGTTTGTTTTTTTTGGTAGTTATTATAGTTCACTGCAACTTTATATTAGATTAGATTAGATAATATTAGACTCCAGAGACGGTGAAAAGACTTTCAGAAACGAAAAAAAAAAAAATGCACTAAACTGTATCTTTGTAATAACGATGTCCCTCAAGGCTACGGCCTGGGAACTGTTTTGTTTGACAGTTTTGCTCAAATAGTGAATTTAACACACTTTTAAAACTCTTTTATGATACATAATTGGATCTTTGAGTATCACTGTTGTGTCCACTTACATATTGTGTACATTATGTAACAGTATACTGTGTATAGCATACCGTGCCTTTCTTTCTTAGAAAAGGTGGCTATAATGTTATTGAGATATTGATGTATTTATAAATATAGATATCATACATTTTAAAGATGGATTTATCACAGTTTTAAATTCGTTAAAGTACATGCTTGAACATTAAGGACCACTCTTGTGCCTTGGAATGTCCGTGTATCGAGTTTGTATCTTGTGGAAGGAAAATACATCTGTACAGAACCTTTCTGTCTGATATGGATATATTTCTTCATTTCGTGATACCATTCACAGCAAAGGAGGAATATTTAGGTATACATATAAATAACTGCATATATTTGTAACTTATAATTATAAGTATTTGTGAAATAATTATTTAAATATTAGTAATTATTGCTGCATCTGGACCAACTGGTCAGTTGGTGTTGTCTTTTCTGTAATCTCTTCTTAAAATTCAAAATTGTAGTAATTTGTCACACAACATAATTTCTATGAAAAGGTGACATTAGTGTTTCGATTTTTTTTGTACGTCTTTGTTGAATTAAATACATCCACTTTTCCAAACTCCTGCAGTTTAGAACATTCTGTCTAGTTCCCACTGATTACACCTATATTCGGTTATTTAGAGCAGGTTGATGGTAGTACCTGGATTCTTCGGTTCAGGCATGTTCCTGTTTTATGCGTTGACGTGTCTCTCTCTCTCTTCTTTGTCTTCCCCCTTTCCTCTAACTCGATGTGTACAGTCTGGATCCTCTATCCATTTATATATAAAGAAATATGAAGGAGGGCGTGTGATGAGAGCAGGAGTGAGAGAGCGAGGGAGTGAAGGAGGGAGGGACAGAAAAGAGTGACACTTGAGATCTCGAAATAATCTGAGGTGTCTGTGGAAAGAATGTGTGAAGGAAGAGAAAGGGAGAAGTGAAGGAGGTTTATTATAACGGCGACGACCTTGGAGCCGCGTGTGTGGTTATGACAGAGGTCAAAGTTATTAGAGGATATTTTAATCGATGTAGCGACAGGATCATTAGGAGCTGTGGACATTTCTGAACACAAGACTGTTGGTCTCTTAGCAACCAGAGAAACGTAACGAGATCTTGGCAGCAGTGTCAAACCGTGAATCTGGTAACCCCGTCATTAACTAACTCTCGAGCATGGGGCAGCGTGATTCCTGCCCCAACGGGCTCTATTACTGATTACTGCAGTTCCTGTTTTGGCCCACTAGGTGCGATAGTAACTCTATGGAGCTGAATGGGGCAGCAAACACGCGGCACCAAAAACATTGAGTGTCAAGTTGGTTCAATTCAATTCAGTGTTATTTGTATAGTGCCTTTAACAACGGACAATGTCCAAAAGCAGCGTTACAGAAATATATAAATTCAGGATATAGATTTTAAATGTATGAATTAGTCCCTAATGAGCAGCCATAGGTGACGGCGGTGAGGAAAAACTCCCTGAGACCTTAAGAGGAACCAGACTCAGAAGGGAACCCATCCTCATCTGGGTGACACCGGATAGTGTGATTATAAATAAATAAAGTAATAAGATTACATTTATAATTGTATAATTTAATTTACAGCGAATTAGGTCAATGTCAAATATTTTTACCTCAGCAATGACTATGATCTCAGATCTCTGGGGTCTGATCTAAATCTGATATCTAATTCTGCCAAGCAAAAAGAATTATAATAATAATGAGGCTTCTCTCCCTGAAGACTAAAATCCATGATGCACCATTTTACACGTTTTGTACTCTACACCATAATACCTTATAATAATAATCCGGAACTAACGCACATACCTTCGTAGTAAAATAATGAGTGATGGAGTTTCTGTTACCATCCTGAAGCTGATTATTTTCTTATTGCACACCCGTAAGTGTTTAATTCCTCTTATACCAGCATTTGGTGGTGGTGGAGTGACTGAGAACAATAATTAACTTGTCTTACAGATGTTCCACGCCATTAAATGATACTATAAATAGATTTGTTAAAGGTTGTTTTTAAATAAAAAAAAAATTGCAATCATGGGTAAATTTCTGTGATATAAGAGGAATAATCACTTGGGGACGTGCTGTTATAGGAAAATAATCCACTTCCTCATACCACCTGTCTGTTGATTGTTTTCCTACAACCGCATCACACGCCGTGTTCTATTCATTTACATTTATTCATTTAGCAGACGCTTTTATCCAAAGCGACTTACAAATGAGACACACTCACACACCAATGGTAGCAGAGCTGCATGCAAGGTGCTAGCTTGCCATCAGGGGCAACTTAGGGTTCAGTGTCTTGCCCAAGGACACTTCGGCATGGGATCACCGGGCCGGGATTCGAACCACCCACCCTATGATTAGTGGACAACCCGCTCTACCGACTGAGCCAGAACAATAAAAATACTCATGGCATTTTAGAGGATGCGTCAGACAGACATGTTGTGGTCATGTGATCTAATACTTAAACTTGGCCACGCCCGCAACACCAAGCACAAAACCATCAGTTTGTATTAAAATGAGAATCAAGTAGTGTGTGTGTGTTTCCTCACCCGGGCCGGGATTCAAACCACCAACCCTACGATTAGTGGATTAGTGGACAACCCGCTCTACCGACTGAGCCACAGTTCTGTCATGCCGATTTTGCAACTTTTTAAACATTACTGTGTATTTTTATTCCACTGTATATTTGTGTACTCGATTGTTCTATTTGTACTGATGGCACTCGATTCGATTCTGTTTTTGGTTCTTTGCATAGTCTCTGTTTTTTTAGTTTCCTACTTGTTCCATATTGGACAGAGTTATAGGACAATTTAATGATTCCAAATAACAAATTAAAAGTAGATTAGTATACTTTAATAATATAGTAAGAAATCAAGACTGTAATTATTATAATAATACTAAATAATAACATACAATAAAATGTCCAGAAATATAAAACTAACAGATTTGGGATTTGACTATCACTATGATAATATATTTTGTTGTTGTTGTTGAATAAATATATTAAACTCAATTTTAGTGTGAACTGTAAATTGCATTAGGGACTTCATTTTGTTTATTCAAATAATTGTGTTCACTCCTGTTTTCTCCACCACACTGAACACTCAAAAGACGGCCATTTTGTATTTAGCCGCTATTTCGTTTCCTTGATAACTCTACTTCCGGGATCTTCAGGAAGTGATGCGATACGTCATTGCGTAATTTCCTGCGCACGCACCGGCGAAATGGCTCCGGCAGGATACTTCTCCTTTGCAGTGGTCGTTTTAACGCCTGTTATAGGGCTGTATACAGGATTTGGGGATTGTAATAACGGCAGAAGGGTGAGTGAGTGTTTATTCAAGTATATCTATGTGGAATAAAATGTATTTTACAGAACAAACCGGATATGTATCCGTTCAATCGGAAGTGTCAGGCTGTGCTAGTCGGCTAACGTTAGCCGTTGAACGGCTTTATTTGGCATATTGTCATAATTCTGCGGTTTTTTTTTTTAAGGAGATAAAATGGAATAAAGTCCACAATGTAGAGTAATATGTTCTCGTAATGACTGAAATGTAATTAATATAACGTTAGAGAGATGGATGGGACGCACGGATGAGTGAGGCATGGTCACGTGACCACGTCATATTTTAGTGTGTACACATTCTGTGGGAATTAAGACACGCCCTCCCTCAACACCCCGGGGTGATTATGATGTTCCTCTAACAGCATGTCCCGATGTGTTTTATTCCTCTTATACCACTTTTATTCATTTAGCACACACTTTTATCCAAAGTGACTTACAGATGAGGAAATACAAGCAAAGCGAGATATCGAGCGGAGAACAATACAGTAGCGCTACCATTCAGGATGTTTAATTGCGTTCTAGAGAAGCACAATGCACAGAGTCCAGGTGTACGTGAAGGGTCCAGGTGTACGTGAAGGGTCCAGGTGTACGTGAAGAGTGCAGGTGTACGTGAAGAGTGCAGGTGTACGTGAAGAGTGCAGGAGTACGTGAAGGGTCCAGGTGTACGTGAAGGGTCCAGGCGTACGTGAAGGGTCCAGGCGTACGTGAAGGGTCCAGGCGTACGTGAAGGTTCCAGGAGTACGTGAAGGGTCCAGGTGTACGTGAAGGGTCCAGGTGTACGTGAAGGGTCCAGGTGTACGTGAAGGTTCCAGGCGTACGTGAAGGTTCCAGGCGTACGTGAAGGTTCCAGGCGTACGTGAAGGGTCCAGGCGTACGTGAAGGGTCCAGGCGTACGTGAAGGGTCCAGGAGTACGTGAAGAGTGCAGGCGTACGTGAAGAGTGCAGGCGTACGTGAAGGGTCCAGGCGTACGTGAAGGGTCCAGGCGTACGTGAAGGGTCCAGGCGTACGTGAAGGGTGCAGGCGTACGTGGAGGTTCCAGGTGAACGTGGAGGTTCCAGGTGAACGTGGAGGGTCCAGGTGTACGTGGAGGGTCCAGGTGTACGTGGAGGGTCCAGGTGTACGTGAAGGGTCCAGGTGTACATGAAGGGTCGGGGTTAGTTACTGTAAGTGCTCACGGAAGAGGATGGTCTTTAGCCATTTTTTGAAGATCGTGATGGAGTCTGCGATTTGAGATTGGAAGTTCATTCAGGAGGATCTGATGAGTTACAGTGTGAGAGCCAGCGGTTGATGTGTGATGTTAAGGACCATCCATGCAACACGTTCGTTCCATCTGCCTTCTTCAGGAAGACATCGGGTATTTTAAAAAGAAATAAATATCTGTTTATGTGGAATGTGTGCAGGGGCCTGACGGCGTGGAGGCGGAGCTCGCTGGGTTCTCCGTCACGCTGGAGCACTCCTTCGAAGTGGGTGAGTTTCAGCTCGGGCTTACAATCAGACAGAAAAAATCAGACTTGCAGGATTCTGGGTAAATGTTATCTTGTATTAACTTAAAAAAAATAAGAAGAACATCATGTGATCTGTGATTTGGTGAAATCAGGCCAGGGATGAAAAACAATAAGGATGATAAGAAGGAGCAGAGAAGCTTCTGGTGCATGAGGACGTTGCAGTGTAATACACACACACAGACTGTGATACTGATGCATTTTGGGGGTTTTTGTCTCCTCAGATGACGTGCCCAGGTTTCGGACGCGTGGAACGATCCAGCTGAAGGCCGGGAGAACGGAGAACAGCGTGGCTCTGTCTCAAGTGGAGCTCTCGGAGAAGGACAGGAGTTTACTCAAGGTCAGAGACGTTGCTCAGAGCTGGGGGCGGAGCCACGTGACAAAAATATCACATCCCGATTTCACAATCATTCCTACATAGCATGATCTTATCCAGCAGTGCATGCAGGGAAAGAGAAATCTTTGTGTGTGTGTGTGTGTGTGTGTGTGTGTGTGAGAGATCAGGACGTAGCAGCTGTAGATGGTCTGTACAGGATCCGAGTTCCCCGCATGTTCCTGCACACAGACAGACAGTCAGACGGCTACCTGAGCGCCTTCGTCAGAGCCGTACGTCTATTTAGTGTTTACAGTTATACATTCTGTTGTTTTCTCTGTTTCTTCTTCTTCTTACTCTTATTATTATTATTATTATTATTATTATTATTATTATTATTACATATATACCGTTTGATTTATTTATTTTTCTAATTTATTCTTTTTTCAGGTCTTCTGCCTCTTCCTGTTTTAAAAAATATTATCTTTATAAGTTTAAAGGTTTATTTTAATACATTTTCTGTATTTTCCCTCCTTAAATTTTAGGTGTATTTCATTATTTATTTATTTATTTATTTGTTTTATCTCCTCCACCCTTTTTACAGATTATTTCTTATTGTGCGAAAGTTTGTACTTTTTTGTATTTACCAACCTTTTTTATATTTATTTCCTGCAGTTTTTTTTTCCTTTTTATGCGCAGATTATTGCAAAAGTTTGTACCCCCACCTTTAAAATGGGTTATTATTTATTATACTTTTTTTTTTTTAGACAGATTTATTTATGTAAGACGTTTTTCAGGACTCTTGCTGTTTATTTTATGTGACTCTTTTTTTTTTTTTTCCTCCAGTCTTTTCTTCACTCTTTCACTCTGTCCCGTCTTTTTCTCTCGCGCGGTTATCCCAGTCGTTAAACCTTGTCCTGAGTCGCTCCGGTATAGCTGTGTGTGTGTATAAACTTCAGCGCTGACTCACTGAAGCGTCACTTCTTTTCTCAGTTTCCCTCGGTTCCTCTTTCAGTGCTCGCTGGTGGAGTCGCACCTGAGTGATGTCATCACTCTGCACACCGACGTCAGCGGCTCCCTCATCGGCGTCTCCATAGTGACGGTGCCCGGGGCGTGTCGTGGGGCCGAGGTGGAGGACGACGTGGACCTGGAAACGTTCAACACCACCATCAGTGTCATGGTGCCGGTCAACGCGCCGTCGTGAGGAAACACACACACTACTCGATTCTCATTTTAATACAAACTGATGGTTTTGTGCTTGGTGTTGTGGGCGTGGCCAAGTTTAATTATTAGATCACATGACCACAACATGTCTGTCTGACGCATCCTCTAAAATGCCATGAGTATTTTTATTGTTCTGGCTCAGTGGGTAGAGCGGGTTGTCCACTAATCCACTAATCGTAGGGTCGGTGGTTGGAATCCCGGCCCGGGTGATCCCATGCCGAAGTGTCCTTGGGCAAGACACTGAACCCTAAGTTGCCCCCGATGGCAAGCTAGCACCTTGCATGCAGCTCTGCTACCATTGGTGTGTGAGTGTGTCTCATTAGTAAGTCGCTTTGGATAAAATCTTCTGCTAAATGAATAAATGTCAATGTAAAATATATATATATTATATATATATATATATATATTACATATTACAGACGTAGTGGATTCAGACAAATATAAATATATAATATAAATTTCACACTTCTCAGAAATCTAATCCTGTCTGATTAGGGCTTTGGATTTTACCTGCATTGCATTGATTGGATGCTCGCTAGAGCTGGACGATATGACAATATAATATCGATATCCTGATAAATTATATATCACGATACGTCCCGTCGGGACCATGTGTGTGGGCGGAGTTTGCATGTTCTCCCCGTGTGTCGGGGGTTTCCTCCGGGTACTCTGGTTTCCTCCCCCAGTCCAAACACATGCATGGTAGACTGATGGGCGTGGCTAAAGTGTCCGTAGTGTATGAATGTGTGTGTGAGTGTGTATGTGATTGTGCCCTGTGATGGGCTGGCACTCTGTCCAGGGTGTAACCCCGCCTTGTGCCCGATGCTCCCTGGGATAGACTCCAGGTTCCCCGTGACCCTGATAAAGGAGGAAGCGGTTGAAGATGGATGGATGGATGGATACGCTTTTTTAATAAAATCTCGTGATGGCGGGATCAGTATCGGGTGGATCGGATATCAGAGGAATGTAACGGGTCATTTGATCTGATCCTAAACAAATAAATGGAATTGGATTTAGGGAAAAAAATGAATGTTCATTTTGATGGATTTTTATTATATTTATAGATGATTTGTAAGGGTGCGTGACGTTTGTCTTTAGCTACATGGTTTTAAAGATATCTGGATACTCGACGTTTCAGTATGAGTATCGGAAAAGATCAAAGTGCTGTCGCGCCTTTAAATACAAGTAGTTTTGGATAAAAGTTTCAGTTGTTTAAATGGGAAGTATTTAATAAAGTTTCGAAGTTTATCAAGATCCCATGATGTGATTATTTTTCATCGTATCGGCCCACCCCTGTCGTTCACGCACGAAAAAGTAGAAATAAATCCAGGCTGTCAAAATAGAACTGATTTATCGAACTGATGTATGTTTGTGTTTCTGTCCTCCAGCCCCGATACGGCTCTGTTCATCGAGCGCATGGAGCAGGAACAGGACAAGAAAGGAAAACCCCAGGAGCAGAAATCCTTCTTCGCCAAATACGTGAGTGTTTGGATTTGGAAACGTGTCTAGAGCACGTGACGAGTCGAGACAACGTCCTAGCAAACCCAAACCAAAGCGAACACACACACACACACACACACACACACAGGACGTACTCGGAACCATCTGCAAACATCTCATCATGTCATCATTCGTAAACCGTTACTACGACGCTAATACAAGTACGAGACCTCTTGATGGTGGATGTAGGATTTAGTACTTCCTGTTCCTGTAGGATCGTGTTTCTGATTGGCTGGAGAGTAGGGGTGGGGGTAAATAAAAATCGTTTGTATGATTTTATAGTACATCTCAAACAGTGCTGTTTTGAGAGTTTTTAAGGGTTCAAACGCGTAGCGCGGAAAGCCTGTTGTTATTATTATTATTATTATTATTATTATTATTCCAGCATAAAACTGGCCAGGCAGGCCAAATCGTAAGGCTTAGAGACTTTTTGTTCATAACATTTTTTTATTGATTCTCATACACGTTTCAGAGTACAACAAAATATATATCACTATAGAATCAACATGTTTTACCCCGATAACAGCCCCCCCCCCCAC
>JAFFST010044592.1:0-16645 GCA_022414735.1 Noturus placidus | reverse complement strand
TACTGTTACTACTACTACTACTACTACTTCTACTACTACTACTACTACTGTTACTGTTACTACTACTACTACTACTTCTACTGTTACTACTACTACTACTACTACTACCCCTACTTTTACTACTACTAGTACTACTACTTCTACTGTTACTATTACTACTACTATTACTACTACAACTACTACTATTACTGTTACTACTCCTACTACTGTTACTACTACTACTACTGTTCCTACTTTTACTACTACTACTACTTCTACTGTTACTACTACTACTACTGTTACTGCTACTAATACTACTACTACTACTACTACTACTACTACTACTACTACTACTATTACTACTACTGTTCCTACTATTGCTAGTATTTTTACTACTACTACTGCTACTACTACTGCTGCTGAAACAATATTTGAGCCAGAACACAGACGGATTACACTTTATTAATGCTATATGTTTTTTTAAACTGAGCAACATCTCCTGTTTTTCTCTACTACTACTACTTCTACTACTCCTAATTTTACTACTACTACTACTACTACTACTACTACTACTACTACCACTACTACTAATACTAATACTACTTCTACTGTTACTACTACTATTACTACTACAACTCCTACTATTACTGTTACTACTACTACTACTGTTACTGTTACTAATACTACTACTACTGGTCCTACTTTTACTACTACTACTACTACTACTACTACTACTACTACTACTGCTGCTGCTGCTGAAACAATATTTGAGCCAAAACACAGACGGATTACACTTTATTAATGCTATATGTTTTTTTTTTTAACTGAGCAACATCTCCTGTTTTTCTCTGCCATTATTGTTCACTGATTAATTGTCAATAAGGGTATGTTAATTTAAGTTACTGTATTCAAAATGGATGCTCTTTGTCTATGCCAAAGATCAATATGTATAAATCAATGTTCTTCTATGCATAAAAAACGTTCCATCATTTATAAGAATTGCCTGGATTTCAGTGAGAGAGAAAACAGGCCCCTTGATAGTGTAACCTATCTGGAGCTGGAGCTGGAATGGTCACAGTATTAGGTGTTGGAGATTTGAGATCGAAATATCTGTTCAGTAACCATTAGCAGAGTTTGTTATATCTCCCTGCTTTTCCTGCTGAGAGCCACCAGATGGAGTCAGTGCAAAAGCACAGCCCAGTTAACTCTATATGTTCAAGTCATTGTCATTTCAGCCATATACAGCTGGTACAGTACACAGTGAAACACAACAACGTTCCTCCAGGACCATGGTGCTACATAAAACAGCACTAACCACATGAGATGACACAGAACTAAATAAGAACTACACATTTTTACATAAAGTTCACTTGCTCGTGTTTTAAATTTATTCATTTAGCAGACGCTTTTATCCAAAGCGATTTACTAATGAGACACATTCACACACCAATGGTAGCAGAGCTGAATGCAAGGAACTAGCTTGCCATTGGGGGCAACTTAGGGTTCAGTGTCTTGCCCAAGGACACTTCGGCATGGGATCACCCGGGCCGGGATTCGTACCACCAACCCTACAATTAGTGGATAAGTGGACAACCCGCTCTACCGACTGAGCCACAGCCGCCCGTGTTGTAGTGAATGAAAACCTACATACTAAATAATGACAGGCAGGTGGCCCTGCTTCTGGAAGTGGATTGCTCTCTTATAAAATATGTTTTTGTGCAAATTTCCGCTGCAGGTCCTGTGAAGGCCCCAGTGCTTGGAACCGGCTTCCATACAAGTCTTGGGAAGGAGTCACGGGCTCAGACACTTCAGAATGGTGAGCAGTTAGTCCTTTATTACTCAGGCCCAATCTTCTTACTGTTTTTGATTGGATTTTTCCTTATTATACAGGTTTCATGTTGATTTCTTGCTATACATTACATAGTTCCTACTATATTATTCTGCACTACAATAATGTACAATAATCTACAGTACTGTGCAGAAGTATTCACCCCTTTCTGCATTTTGTAGTGTTTCAACCTGGACCTGAAATGAGTTTAATTATGATTATATGCTCATTAATACAGCCCATCATATTGAAGTTAGTGTAAGCAAATCGAAAATATAAAACCTATGACTGAACAAGTATTCATCTGTGAGACCTTTATATTAGTTATTTTACAACCAATTGCCAGAAGTCACCTAATAAGTTAAATGGAATTCACTTCTGTGCAATGAAAGTGTCACATGATTTCAATACAAATACATCTACATCTGGGTTTGGCTATAAAAACATCACCATTCAATCCATTATGAAAAAATGGAAAGAATATGGCACAACCGTGACCTTGGGTAGGCCATTTACCAAAAGTCATTGACCAGGTAAGGAGGACATCAGTCAAAGAAGCAATCAAGAGGTCAAGGGTGCCTGTGCAGGAGCTGGAGAGATCCACAGCTCAGATGGAAGAAACTGTTTACTGAACAAGCATACTGCTATTTATTACATAAGATTTAAGTTACATATATAATTTATTTAATTGAATGACTGAGAATTTTGTTCCACTTAGAAGGTCAGAGCGAGAGTGCAAGAGAGAGAGAGAGAGAGAGAGAGAGAGAGAGAGAGTGAGAGAGAGTGAGAGAGAGAGAGCAATGGCCCGGGTCCAGACAGAAATCCAAATTTACTCCATTGTGGTGATGTAATCCTCCTGCTACATTCACATGTGTCCAGGTCGCAGCGGTCGAGTCCGCTAATCCTGTGGCATGTGCAGCATGAAAATCTTCAGTGCTCTGGCTGGCCCGAGAAGTGTGAACATATGAAAGGATGGGGTCAGCAAACAGAGGCTGCAGAATAGAGGGATTACGCACTTCAAAGAATTCTGGGTTATTTTTGGTGTTTGGCACGTTGATGCTACACTGGGGAGCTGAGGCATGGATTCCACCTCTTCATCTCTCACTGACTTTTTCACATCTGCTTTAAAGCTCGGGTATGATACCTGGTTCCTACTACCAGGGACAGATGCTTTAGAGGCCTAGCCCCACAGTGCTTAAGTGCTTTTTTTTTTGGAAGAAGCATATGCAAATCGAATTACTGACCAGATTGTGCACCATACGTTTAAATGCTAATTTCAATAAACTAAACACACACCACCATACTGTGGGATTACTGTGGACTGATATGTTAGACATGTCAAATGAATTACAGCCTGGTGTGGTGAGTGTGAGAGCAATTGCGTGAATATCTTGAGAGAAAGTGAGACAAGGTTGCAGATGGTCTCACTCCAGGGACTAAAACAGCTGTCTCTCCACCCAGAGAAGCTCAGGGAGCCTGTCTAGATGTGCGCCATTCTCATGACATCAGTGCTACTGGAAAACTAAACACCTGCATGTGAAGTCATGCTTCAATGTGTATGTGTGTGTGCACGCTCCTGTGTTTGACTAAACTCATATACATGCGTGTGTCCTGTCTCTAGGGAAACGGCAAATACACAGCCTGGGCAGCCAGCTGCAGCTGAACCAGCACTGCCTTGACACAGCCTTCAACTTCTTCAAGATGGTGGTGAGCAAGCATCTGACAAGAGGGCGCAAGATGGCCCACGTCATAGCTGCCTGCCTCTATCTGGTGTGCCGGACAGAGGGTACTCCTCGTATCCTTATTCATGTCGTTGTTTTTATTTTTCATTCGGATCATATTTCATGAGCATAACTGCATTTGTAGCTACCATGTTTCGAGCAAGAGGTTCACGTGCATCCGTTTCAGCCTTATCATCAGAAACAACACCAGGAAATGGATACACCACTCAAAGTGTGTTTTAACCTCCGTAGTATATGACCTGATAATCTACTGAACTGAAACCTACTTATAGTGTACTGTGAAAGTGAATTAATGAGACATGAGAGAATCTGTGTGCCTGAAACCTCATATTGTGACAGTACCTACTGCATTCGATTCAGTACCTACTGCTTGACCGTTGATACACTACTTAGGCTACTGATCAGTATATGCATGTAGTATGACATGCTACATCTTGCATGTTGGAATTGCCATGTGACCTTCGACAAGTTAACAATTTACTCAGGTGTTCTTAGACAAGTACGGGAACAATGTTGAATACCTATAGCACTTACACTTGAAAAGAGCTGGCATGCTGCCTTCCGCCATTTTTTATTTTATTTTGACAGGTCTTCCATACCAGTCCCGTTGCCTTATGTGATAGCACAGTGTGCATTGGTTCCTTCGTGTAAAACCTCGGCTGAAACATCTGGGTATTTCTCACCTACTGTTATAAGAATACTGAGAATTCGGTCACACTATTACTTTGATGTACTGTTTTTTGCCTACTGTATAGTAGTAGTAGGGTAGTAGGGACACAGCTGATGTCCTATCCAAGCTGCTCTTATGTATTTTTTATCAAATTTACAAACCCTGTAACACATGGGTATCAAACTCAAATTCTGGCTGTTCATTTTGGAACAATTTATATATTCTATTAAATAACATCAATAACCTAGTTTCTGAGAGTAGAATAGGATGTTTCTAGGAAAAAGAAGGGCTACCAGAAACTATTATGTAGGCCTATGCACTATTAGGCCTTAGCTAATGACATTTGTTAAACTGACTACAAAATATATAACATTGAAAATATATAACAATAAGAAAGAGATTTAAAATCTCACCAGGGCGTATTTTGCTAAAAACACACACTGTATGGCCAAAAGTATATGGACAACTGTCCATCACACCTATATGTGGTTCTTCACCAGACTGTTGCCACAAAGCTGGAAGAACACAATTGTCTAGAATGTCTTTGTATGGTATATTACAATTTCCCTTAACTGCAACAAAGAGGGCCAAACATATTCCAGAATGACAATGCCACTATACAAAGTGAAGTCTGTGAAGACCGTTTGCCAAGTGTGGAGTGGAATAACTTGAATGGCCTGCACAGAGCCCTGACCTCAACCCTCACTAAACACCACTGTGTTGGATGAACTGGAATGCTGAGTGCACGCCAGTGCCAATGGGTGGGAACAAGCACATACGGGTGTGATGGTCAGGCATCCACAAACCTTTGGCCATAGTTTAACCTGTATTTCTTGTCCTCAAACTTTTTTGTTCTCTACACTAATTGATACATTTTGGAATTTTGAGTCGGTCATTGAATCACACTAAAGGCCAACACCTTTGAATCTTTTATTAGCTCAAGATCTGACTTGCATCAAATGCAGCAGATAGGTGCTTATTTTTCGTTTACCAGCATTTCATCCACAGGAAACGTGATCCCACATTGGTGTTCACTACCCTGTGAACACCAATGTGGGATCAACAGTCTGGTGTAAATTCTAGATAATGTGAAAATGTTCCAATAGGATTTTATTTGCAAGTTTGAGCAGGCTAAATGAAACGAGGCACTGGGGCGTGTTTAGCCTACAGGCCCCGAGTTTGATTGACACCTGTGCTGTGGCATTATAATAGCAATTCCTAACATTTTGTTGCTTCCAAGCGCAATCAGGTGGAAAACGAAACACTTCCATGTATAATTTGATCCGCGTTGACTATGTTGATAATATACATAACAGCCTATTCTTTCCTTTTAGATTAGATGAAACTAGATTTAGAGCTTAATTTACCAATAAAGTTGATGGATATATGAGTGTTGTATAATAAGGTGTTTTAACAATTCATTAACTGCCCCGTCTGCCGTTATGCTTGCATTGTAATTGAGTTGCAAGTAAGCAGGTTTATCTTTCTTTATCGGTACATGGAAACGTCAAAATTATTGTCTGTGGTAATTAGAAAAAATAGAAATTAGTTTGAAAACACTGATACTTGGATTGGCACCCTGTCCAGGGTGTACCCCGCCTTGTGCCCAATGCTCCCTGGGATAGGCTCCAGGTTTCCCCGTGACCCTGAAGAAGGATAAGCGGTATAGAAGATGGATGGATGAATGAACACTGGTACTTTCCTCGAATGATATATGAAGATGTGCTGTTGAGTAAACTATGGCGCACAGACCATCTGCTCAGTTTCAGAACTCTCTTTCCTCTCAGGAATCATCACAGTGGTGGTCTTCTCTCTGATGCACCACAGGGTTACAACAACCAGAGTTTACCAAGAAACTGCAAAGTCCTGTATATGCTGTGTCAGAAAACTCATAGTTACAGTTTGACCTGTCTGTTAAAAAGCACTGATACTGGAAACTCCTTCTGAAAAGATGAATAATTACACTTTATGTTTTGAAATCCATTCATGTGGAGGGTCCACTGTAGAAGTCCCTGTGTATCTGAACTATAGAAACGATAAGCCTACGAATACATCCACAGAAGCACTGTCTGCACCATCTTGGAAAATAAAAGGAATCTACTTCTGCTGACTAATCAGAATGAAGACTTCAACTATGCTGCACTGTACCTTTGGTCTGTGGTATTCTGTTGTAACCGTTTGTCTTCATGGACCAGATCACTTAACAGAATGCTTCCATGTGTTCTGTCAGTCACTAGCTAATTATTACACCCTTCAGAAATAGAATCAGGTGTAATGGTGCAGGTAAAACATTGAAGTCTAAGATATTAATGAATGATTTATTCTTGTTTTTGTTTTTGCACCAAACATACACCCACAATATATGTGGTATTGGATGTTGCTAGTCTAGGTCTCTTGGTAGCCTCAATGATACCTTTTCATCTTGTCCTCGATGAAAGTCGTATGATAAATAATTTTGAACATGTGTTGGCGTGTCTAAAGTGTCCGTAGTGTATGAATGTGTGTGTGAGTGTGTATGTGATTGGGCGGCTGTGGCTCAGTCGGTAGAGCGGGTTGTCCACTAATCCACTAATCGTGGGGTTGGCGGTTCGAATCCCGGGCCGGGTGATCCCACGCCGAAGTGTCCTTGGGCAAGACACTGAACCCTAAGTTGCCCCCAATGGCAAGCTAGCACCTTGCCTTGCATGGCAGCTCTGCTACCATTGGTGTGTGAATGTGGTCTCATTAGTAAGTCGCTTGTAAAAATGTAAAAATGATATTTCTGTAAAGCTGCTTTGAGACAATGTACCATTGTAAAAAGCGCTATACAAATTGATAAATTATTATTAAATTAATTGTGCCCTGCGATGGACTGCCACCCTGTCCAGGGTGTACCCCGCCTTGTGCCCGATGCCTCCTGGGATAGGCTCCAGGTTCCCCGTGACCCTGAAAAGGAGTAAGCGGTTGAAGATGGATGGATGGATGTGTTTGAATGTGATTGGTTAATTCTGAGCACAGTCAGATAAGGATATGCATACTTATGCAACCAGGTTATTGTAATCTTTTCTTCTTTCCCCCTTACAATATTTGTTTGTTGTGCCCTGCGATGGACTGGCACCCTGTCCAGGGTGTACCCCGCCT
Source organism: Noturus placidus (assembly GCA_022414735.1). Classification (NCBI taxonomy): domain Eukaryota; kingdom Metazoa; phylum Chordata; class Actinopteri; order Siluriformes; family Ictaluridae; genus Noturus; species Noturus placidus. The sequence goes on along the minus strand of JAFFST010044592.1, from coordinate 9,306 downwards.
TGTGCCCGATGCTCCCTGGGATAGGCTCCATGTTCCCTGTTACCCTGAAAAGGAGTAAGAAGATGGTAGAAGATGGATGGATGGATGGATGGATATTTGTTTGTTTGTTTGTTTGTTTTTTTCCCCCTTGAATTTTGTTGGTTGCTAGGTCACATGGAGGGTGGAAAAAGATTTGCAGCTGTGTGTAGACTTTTTTATGCATTGTGTATATTATGTATATCGTATATACTATGCTACAAGTATATGCAGCATATATACACTTTCTATATTAACCATAGACATGCTTAAATTGCATTGATTAATCTAAAAATAGATCATTTAATGGGCATTCCTAGTCAAAAAGAAAAGTTATTTGAAAGGGATATTGTATGTAAACAAAATTGTTTTTAATATCTGTGAGTTATAGTATAACGTAGAGAATAATGTATAACTGATGGCCTGTAGTCAGGAAGATCATCCTCCGTATATCCGGTTTGCTTCATTTTCTATAGCAGAACTGCTTTTCTTTTTTTATGGAAAGCCTTTCAGTTGTTTCACAATGCTAACAAGCCTTTCTATTATTTCACTGCACACCTGCTCAGTGTTACATCACACACATGCACATGCTCATATGCACGCAATGCCCTGTATCTCTGTCCCACCCTGGTCCCTGAACTGTTGTGATGAAGCAGAGAGCTGGATTTGTTTACATCAGGGTGAGGCTGTCTGCCCCTGAGGCCTGGGAAGGGCTCATTCAAGAGAATGGCTTAACCTCAAGTAAATGCAGCTTTAGCACGGTTGCGTAACTCATATCTAAAGTTATCAAACTCGCTGTATTTTCCTAAACATTATGCAAAGTTCCATTGGTAGCTCTAAACAGCACCCTACTGAAGTCGTGTGTTATCCTTATCAAGATCACAGCGGTATTACAGCCCTTAGACTGATTGCCTTCACTATTTCTCGATAAGACAGGCTTAGCCTTTCGCTTTCACTGGTACTAATCTCTCCCTAATGTCCTTAGAGGACATTAGTCACCATGGAGACATGCCACAGGTGTATGTATGATTTTATGTATGCAGGTCAGGTGAGCTGTGGCAGATGGACAGGAACAATCCTTCCGCACTGTAAGAATCAAATTTTGCCTCAGGCCTCAGAGATCCGGTGGCGATTTAGAAACAATTGAACTAAATTACAACTTAAGCTAATGTGACAATTAACAAAATCAGTTAATTGGCACAGATTTGCATTAATGACTGGGAAAAGACAGGCGGTGAAGGCACTTGAAAGAAATGAAACTTGTCAGCCCTGTCTCTTAATCAAGAGCACTGCATGTCTCCACGTCTGTAGTAGTTTTTTTTTTTGTTGTTTGATTTTTTGTTCCTTCCTTAATTCATCTGCAGACATGCTTTTGGACCTGAGCGATCTCTTACAGGTTGGTGTTCACATTTTTATAAGCCTTTGATGAACCAAATTAAAATAAGACTAGACTCAGTGATAAAGTCATGCAGCTTATACATCTTCTGGTATATGAACACACATAACAAGATTATGAAGTATATTTCCATATATTTTTTTTTGTCTTATTAAGACCACTTAATCTTAAGACCACTTAATCAGTTAGATTGTGCTATTTAAATGACAATGGGTATTGCTTTACACACACACACACACACACACACACACACACACCAGCCACTAACAGGTGAAGTGATCTTTGAACATTGATATTATCTCATTACAATGGAACCTGACAAAGGGTAGGGTATATTAGGCAGCAAGTGAACAGTCAGTTCTTGAAGTTGAGGTGTTGGAAGCAGGGAAAATGGGCAAGCGTAAGGATCTGAGAAATTTTGACAAGGGCCAAATTGTGATGGCTAGTCGACTAAGTCAGAGCATCTTTAAAACAGCAGGTCTTGTGGTCCAAAGGAGCGAAGGCTTGTCCGTCTGGTCCGATCCCACAGAAGAGCCACTATAGCACAAATTGCTGAAAATGTTAACGCTTGCTATGATAGAAAGGTGTCAGAACACACAGTGCATTGCAGCTTGTTGCGTATGGGGTTTCGGAGCTGCTGTCCACTGCGGAAAGCACCTACAATGGGCATGTGAGCATCAGAACTGGACCATGGAGTAATTGAAGAAGGTGGCCGGGTCTGATGAATCACATTTTGGTTTATCATGTGGATGGCCGGGTGCGTCCTCGTCCATTACCTGGGGAAGAGATGGCACCAGGATGCACTATGTGAAGAAGGCAAGCTGGTGGAGGCAGTCTGATGCTCTGAGAAATGTTGTGCTGGGAAACTTTAGGTCCTGGCGTTCATGTAGAGGTTACTTTGACATGTACCACCTACCTAAACATTGTTGCAGACCAAGTACTGTACACTCCTTCATGGCAGTGGTATTCCCTAATGTCAGTGGCCTCTTGCAGCAGGATAATCCACCCTGCAACACTGCAAAAACTGTTATGGAATGCCTTGAGGAACACGACAAAAAGTTCAAGGTGTTGACTTGGCCTCCAAATTCCCCAGATCGCAGTCCGATCGAGCATCTCTGGGATGTGCTAGACAAACAGGTCTGATCCATGGAGGCCTCAGCTCATACCCTACGGGACTTAAATGTTCTGCTGCTAACGTCTTGGTGGAACGTGCCAAAATAACATCCACATGAACGCCAGGAACCAAGGTTTCCCAGTAGAACACTGTCCAGAGCATCGCACTGCTACCACAGCACATTTTCAGAGGTTTTGTGGAGTCCATGCCTTAACGGGATGTGTAGGGGTACCTACACAATATCAGGCAGGCGGTTTTAATGTTATGGTTGATCTGTGTATATAGTGACAGGCAATGAATTGCTGCTACTATGCACCCACACATCTAATGTTTTCTTTATTGTCAAAATCGCTTTAATTTCTATATAGAATTTTAGAACAGTAGTCGAGACGTCACACTAAAAAAAGGAATATGCAATTAATCTGCACCCAGAAAGAATTAAAACTGTTCTTGATGACAGCTATGCACACTGTAGTCACCTGAGGAACTTTTACAAAGCTCCCACATATGTTGAGTGCTCGTTGACTGCGTTTCTTGAGTTTTAGCAGAAAACAATTTTCGAGGAGCAGTGTTTAAAAAAAAATTCAGTATTTCATCTGCTGTTAAGGCTGGGCAGTGAATGGTGCACACAGGATTGATTTGGCAAGCGTCTATTTGATATTGCAGCTTGTTTTCAGACTATAAATAAACTTTAATAGTAATAGCAAATGGCTGTTTGCCGAATCAGTCCTGCGTGCACTCGACCCTACATAGCCCGGCAGTGGTTCCAGGGGGAGGCATTTCAGGGCTACACAGCTGGTGTTGCACTTATTTTTACTCCTCCAGCTGTCATAGGAGTATGGACCCTTCAACCCTGTCTGGCAGTGAAGAGATGTTAAAAGGGCGGGTTACAGCAAGGATGAAATATGCAATGAATCTTAAGCAAGTGCAACCACACCCAGCCTTGAGAGCACCATACCCTGCTGGGCATGCCAGGCTAACAAGAGACCTGCTGCTAAGGGCTTGATCTTTGAACTTTACTGCGTTGCCCAAAGTGCTCTAAACATATTTTATGATTGGTCATAACCAGAGATAGCGAACATAATTCATAGTGTGCATATTATGGACTATAGTGCAATAAAGACCCTACTTACAGTGTAAATGATATTAATTGGAACACTGCACAAGATGCTACCATGTTCATATTACAGTCATGCATACTTAGATCTCTGAAATAAATGTACAGGTATATTATCTAAAACCTTGGTTAATATGTCCGTAAAGGCTCATATGCTTCATACATCTTCCTCAGGTGAATGTGTATATCCTGGGAAAGACTTTTCTGCTGTTGGCCAGAGAACTCTGCATCAATGCACCTGCTGTCGGTAAGGTTGGATTTTAATTTACTCAATGCAGAGGAGGTGGTTCTTTTAATAAATAAATCATATATCCAGTCGTACAGTGAGAAAAATATTATATACTGTATGTCCATGATTGTGTATAAGGATATAAAATCCTGACTTGTTAGGGAGTTTTTGCTGCTAACTGCCTGGAACATGTTATACTAACCTAACTTGTAGTTGTAGTCATATTCTCTGCATGGATCATTGCACAGACCTTCCTATAATTCCTTTAACTCCAGCATATTAGGCTAATGACTGAAAATTAATTACCCTTCTGTATAAAATGATTACATACACAGAGTTGCATTCTGGCTTGGGGTACATAGGGGGCACCATCATGTCTAAAATCAATTCAGTTCCATCGTGCAATCATTCTGAAACGAGATTTTTTTTTTTTCTTTGCTTCTCTTCTTACAAATGAGGTAAAACATGTCGTTTATTCCTTAGCTATATCAAAGTAAGCACAGCAAAATTTTGTCCAAATATCAACCTTCATATTAATGCACGTGGTGAAATTTCAGCCTCAAGACTGATTAAACGCTTTCCATATGTTCCGATTTCATATTCAGTTGCTCGCCTGTCAGAAAAATCTGCCATTTTATCATCTTGCATCTGCTGCATGTTCACCAAATCCTCACTTAGAATGCAAACGACAGCGCAGCAAATTCTTTGGGCTCAATTCAAACAATCTCCCTATTCAGTTGCCCCTGCAGCCTGGCAAGGAAAACGGTTTCCTAATGTGGGCTATGAAGATATTTCTGCACTACACAGCAATCATTATCTTATTAATACAGCTCAGGTTTGTTGTGGAAGTTTTTTGTGTGTGTGTGTGTGTGGTTTTTTCATACACCATTGTCAAAACCCAAATGTCTTCTTAACCCTAAAAAGACAGCGGAGGTCTTTTATGCTAATGTGTTTCCGCGTCTGTTTTCAGACTCTTTCAGTAAAGACTGGTGGGTTTTTTTTTGCATTCCAGATATTAGACAAGTCAAACAATAAGGAGGGCGACCACTTAGCAGTTTAAGTGACAAAATTTTATGATCTGCAGTTTAGTAAGCTGCACACTAATACAAGACATTTCATCAAGCTGTAAACAAATTAGACTCAGGTTATTTACAAAAAAACCCAAAAACACACTAGTGGTAACACACCACCAGGAGTGCAATACATCAATTTCTTTGTTTATATGTATAGATTTATTTATTTCTATATTTATGTATAGGTCTGCATGCCGCAGCATCAATAATTAAATCAAATATACTTTTCTCAATAAATAAAGCAGAGGAGCATTCTTTAACTCAAGCTTCGTCAGAGTAGAGTCTGTTTTATAAACAGGCTGTCATTCGATTGTCCTCCACTGCTATAGTGAAAAGAAGGCAAAAGTGTCTCGGGACCCTGTACTCCCCCATGTGTTCATTGCATCTAAATACAGTGGGCGGAATGCACTACAGTATCGCTGTCCTCACACCTTTCACGCGTAGAAGACCAGCTCTGGGATCTGACCCCCCTGCACACCAGTGCCATTCGTACTGTCTGAAGAGCACTGAAACTGAAAGGTCACTTTCCCACACTGCACTTCTGTCATTCCCTCTTGCCCAAAGTAGCTGAGCTCATTCCCATCCAGCACAGCACTTACTGTGTAGAAAGCATCTTGCTCCACCTGAACTGGATGCTCAAACCACACTGAGAAGGTGCTGCTGGAACCATCTGAAACAAACTTAGTCAGATTCTGGGCCAGGGTGACTCCTTGGCGCTTCAGTTCAATCTTAACACTGTACTCAGCCTTTCCGCCACTGGAGCCATACAGGCCGAGCCCAGCGATGAAGATTCGCTTGTCCACGGCAAACTGGATGCTGTCACAGCGTCCACGGTAGCGCCACTGGTTGCTGCGGTAAGCCGAGGACTGGAAGCGGTGGCAGCGTTGCGGCGTCAGTCCTTTCCTCTGCGCTAAAGGAAAGTCCAACGTGGGCTTATTGGCCGCTGTGTACCAGAGAAAAATGTCATGAGTCTCTTCCAGTGTCAGCACGTCCGACTGCGCCGCTCCATCTGCAAACTCCTCTAGGGTCATGGTAGGGATGCGCACCAAATACAGGACCTTGCCCAGTACCGACCTCTTGTTGCGTGCTGTTGGCCCAAGTCCCTGTCGTTTACATTCGGCCACGGCCCAATCCAGGACAGCCTGGAAGACCACAGCCTCCCTGGTGTTGAGTGTCTCCCGCTTCAGGATGATCTCCAGGGTCTGCAAGTCAATTTCACAGAAGCCTTCTGAGCGGAGAGCCAGCTCAGCCTGGGCATCAATGACTTCCCAGCAGCGCTGCGTGAGCTCTGGCTCCTCAAAAAGCCGGCTCTGAGACAGCAGTACGCAGGCGTTCTTGGCCTCCAGGCTGGTCTCCAGAAAGTTGACGCAGGCCTTGGCAAGCGCAGGCACAATATACTTCTTGGCAGCATACAGAGTGGCCAGCACTGTGTCCGCCTCCAGTTCAATCTCATCGCTATACAGGTATCTGCAGGGAGAAGATTTGGAAGGAAACAAGTTTGATCAAAGCTACAGAAATGATCGTCTGGCTTATCACTTAAGCTCAAAGAGCAATCTTTCTAGAAGGATTCCAAATTCATTAAAAGGGCTTACTTTAACAGGATTAAAAAAGCAGCAGGCTCCACATCAGGAATATGAATCTCAGATTTGCCCTCAGCGAGATCCCCGTAAAACATAGCACCGAACACAGAACTCCCCACCGCCAGTACATACTGAAAGAACAAAAACATCGAATGAAATCACACAGACAGAAAAGACTTTGCTTGTTTTTAGTCCAGAATCAAGTATGCCACATTCACCTTGTGCGCAGGAACGTTCTGGGTCTCTCCAGGGCGACCCACAATAAAATGAACATCTGCCATGAGTTCGTTATTGAACATCAGAGCGTTCCTGGAAAAAGAGAATATGTTGTTAGAAAGGTCCGTTTATTAGGCGTGACACTTTCGAGGCAGGAACAGGTCATAAGAAATCACCCCCGATGTGCTGGGGGTGGATTTACCTCTCTCGAAGTGTGGGATGGGTGGATTGCCAGCTGGCAGTTTCGACGTTGTTATTGTTGATGTTTTGCTGTGCGGCGGTGGCCGTCGGAGTGGTTGCAGTCTGGGTCACTTGGACGATGGTCTTCTTGTTGGTAGGTGACACCGCCGTGCTGTTACTGTTCGGTAGGTTGGTGTTTATGCTGGCAGGGTACAGCTCTGCAGCCATCTTCTTCTTTAACGACAAAGTCACGATTTCATAGCAAGCTGGCAACTTGCCCGGCTGCTTCCCACTTTTTCTAGTCCTTTTGAGGCTCTCTGGAAGCAAAAGAAAAAACGTCAACAACTTCATGATCCGGCCATACAGGCAGTCCGGGGGTGTTGGCATCAGCGGGCAAATCCACGTGTGTGGAGTCACTGAAAGGCAGGTGTAGTGAGTGCAGCCCTGTTATTTTAACACACCCGGGTCTCAGTGTGTATGAAGCCCAGCCTCTGCCATAACACCAGGATGCTGTAGATACATTAATCCAACCAGAGGACCTCTCTCATCACTTCCACGACCACTGAGAAAACACGCCTTCACTAAGTCCACATCCATGCTGTGTTAATCGTGCTGCCAGCTCGCAGCCTCACTCCATGTCATCAGTCATGACACATCTGCACACATCTGCTGAGAGAAACACACAAGCGTCCCTGAGCTGAATGAGAGCTGCTCCGGCTCTCTCTGCTCGCTCACTCACTCACTCATCTGTGTAGTAAACCTCGTTTTGTGTCGCGAAAGCGCACGCCCACTTCTGCATCGACCAATCAGATTCTTGGACGCGACCGACGTCATCACCTCGGAAGCTCCGCCCCCCCAAGCCACACCCCGCCCTCTTTCGCCATAATACTCAACCGTTTTAATTTAACCCTTGCAGGATTGTTGACAATATATTTGCATGTCACCATTTACACCGAGGTTATCCTTTTAAAAACAATAAGAGTAATGAAACCAATCAGGACTACACTGTATCCTACACACATGCGTGAACAGATCCACAAACATACCGCGCAGAGTATGCAAGAGTCCCGTTTCAGCAGTTCAGAAGCTCCAGAAGACAAGTTAGTGCTGCGGACTGGGATGCACGGAGCAGTGCACTAGATGCTCCAAGTCTCAGACAAAACAAGCTCGTAATGATCCCTCAGAGTACTGCGGAGACCCCGCGCCGTGAGGGACACAGGAACAAGTGTGAGCACTGAGATGAGCTGGCTTTCCTCTCTCCTCCACGAACACAGCCTGGAGCCGGAACTCAGAGCGAGAGGCTGGACACAACAACACCAGAGCGAGAGAAAGTACACTGGGGTCGAGTTGGGAATTCGTTACCTTAGAAAGCAGAGCGAAGTCCAGGTGATGAGGAAATGCATTCAGGTTTGGTCTGTGGACGCCCGAGCGCAGCCAGGAGCCATGTTAAATCCGGAGCTTGCTGTGGGAGAGGGGGTTGGGCTTCCGTCCTGTTCCCACTTCGCTTTCCCGGCTTTCCAACAGAGGGCCCCGGCGTTACAAAATGGATCATCAGGAGCGCGTTATCCAAACATGGCTGGGGTTAAGCGGCTTTTACGCATCATATCATATCATGTCATATTTCATATCATATAATATCATATCTCACATCATATAATATCATATCTCACATCATATATCATATCTCACATCATATAATATCATATTTCACATCATATAATATCATATCTCACATCATATGTCATATCTCACATCATATATCATATCTCACATCATATAATATCATATCTCACATCATATATCATATCTCACATCATATAATATCATATTTCACATCATATAATATCATATCTCACATCATATAATATCATATCTCACATCATATAATATCATATCTCACATCATATATCATATCTCACATCATATATCATATCTCACATCATATAATATCATATCTCACATCATATATCATATCTCACATCATATAATATCATATCTCACATCATATATCATATCTCACATCATATATCATATCTCACATCATATATCATATCTCACATCATATAATATCATATTTCACATCATATAATATATCTCACATCATATATCATATCTCACATCATATATCATATCTAACATCATATAATATCATATCACATCATATATCATATCTCACATCATATAATATCATATCTCACATCATATATCATATCTCACATCATATATCTATCTCACATCATATAATATCATATTTCACATCATATAATATCATATCTCACATCATATAATATCATATTTCACATCATATAATATCATATCTCACATCATATATCATATCTCACATCATATAATATCATATCTCACATCATATAATATATCTCACATC
>JAFFST010044524.1:17193-20487 GCA_022414735.1 Noturus placidus | reverse complement strand
ATATATATATATATAAAATATTTTTTTTTCCCATCCTCTGATATCCGATCTACCATGTTTTGCTGTTTATATCAGACTGCCACCTAGTGGATTAAATTTGCGAATATGCTTTCATGTACCAAAATTAATTAGAGGCTGCTGAACAGGAGCTGATATATTTCATCTACATTTTTGTTATTCTCATTAAAACACTAATATTCAGTGATGCAAACATGTGCTATGTCCAGCATGTATACTGTTTTATTTTAGAAAGGGAATCTGAATCAGAACAAATCATAGTAATAATCATGATACAACAGCGCTGTTGAATTCTCAAATCTGATTGGTTAGGTGGTGTTGATTAATTTTCTATAACAGCAGCTGTGAAGTGTGGCTGCAAACACAGGTTTATATTAATGTTCTCTTTTGTAAATGTGTTATTGTTTCTATAGTAACAGAGGCACTTGTTTCGATAGTAATAGAGGCACTTGGTGGATGCACCACATGATCTATGGTTAATAATAAAATGTGGCGTTATTTAAAAAAAGAGAAATTGTTCTGTAATTGGTGGGCCTAGCTTCCTAATGATTTTGAATTCATTTCTTAAGAGTTCAGACTGTATATGGGTTCCCAACACTGCACATAGACAACTCCAACGTGTCAACTCCAACAGGACTGGGAATCTGTGGACTAAGGGGTAATATACAACTTAATTTCTTTCTACAGCTACATAATCTCCTCATTTTGACATGTGATGGTGGACACATAATGGCTCTGATGCATTTTGTGTGCACTGTGTCTATAATATAGCTTGTGTTCAAATTTAAATAACACTGGCTTATACTGAAGCTAGCTAGTAGGTCTATTTGCAATTTTAATCAATATACTTATATATGTATAATGTTACTGCACATATAATGATGAGCAAAAAGTTACACAGTAGGTTAAAAAATGTCCCTATGTAGAAGTTGAAAATGGCTGGATACTAACTATAATAAAAGTATTCGAGACCACTCTGCACAGTCATTAACAAAGAGTCTTGTTTTATTGATCAACAGGTGTTTCCAGAATACTTGGGGATTTGTAAAGATATGATTCTGGCAAGGCAGTAAAAAAAAAAAAATTTTTTTTCTTTAATGTGTAATGTATTAATCAAATTCACCCTTAAACTACAATTCAGTCATGATATTTCACATATCCTGAGTTGCTAATGGTATAAATCAACAGCATCTATAGAATGAAAGATCTACATCATTGTCAAACAGCTGTATGACAAAATATTCATTCAGTAAACACAGGAGCAATGATGACTGTTTACTGAAAGACAGCATGATACGAGACGATGTATGCGTCACTGTAGGCGTAGAGCATTCGGTCTCGTGGGTTGTAATTTAGAGACTGGATGTTGGTCTGCATTTTCTTGAGGTGGATCTTCAGATCATAGCGCTCCTCCTTTGTCTCTGTGTCGAATGAGTAGAAGATTTCCTCTGTCTGTTTGTCCAGGAAGCGTGTGGCGTAAAGCACTCTGCATGCCATGAAGGTGTTAGTGGCAGTTCGCTTGTTCAGTGATGTCCGCCACGTTCGGCCCAACGATGGAGGACTTCCTTCTATCACCTCACTAAGGATCACGTTGCCAAAATTGTCTGGTGCTGTGTAGACGACCCAGACACCAGATTCATCTGTGGCAAGATCCAAGTCTGTGTACACGTACGTGGTGTCCAAGTGGCCGAAAGGAAACTTGTTATTGAAGCCAGAGTTTTGTGGAAGTGGTGTATTAGTGACGGAGCGGTCAGAAATGTTAAAGCGACAAACAGAAGGTGTATTATAGCAGCCGTAGTATAGCGCGTTTCCATACTGCACCACGTTAGGGCCCATGATGGTGTTTGTGGTGGGGTTTGAGGAAGCGATGGTGGTGTCTACAGGACCCACGCCTACCAGTATAGTGCTCAAACTGCTGTAATGCCGCACAAAGTTGGCATAAACATTGCTGCTGGTCAGAGCCACCAGCCAGTACATGTCCGCCTTTCCTGGAGCAGGTTTGGGGTCTTTTCCCCAGGCACCGTAAGGGTACGAGGTTCCATACTGGGTGAGGGCGTAAGTTCTAGGACCAGTCACATTGACCAATTGGCCTTGTGGACAGTGTCCTACACACACACACACACACACATACACACAGAAGGAGAAGAAATTCAATGATCATATGCACTATACATAGACTATTAGATTTCGTTTTTTTTTTTCTTTTCTTTTTAAATATGCAATAAATGAACTACAAAAAAAAACTGATGCACTAAAGACTAAAATATTATGATAGTGAGGAAGTCAATGCAAGCAGACAGGAGTTAAGTGCCTTGCTCTAGAATCTATCCCTATATTTGTTATATTGGCTTTATACTTGTTATATTTTCTGACTCAAAATCTATCATGGGAAAATTGGACATTACTGGCAATACCCTGGGAGGCAGTCCATTGCACAGCACTGTGCACACACACATACTCAAATGTACAGTCATGTTTTTAGAAGGTAGGAGGAAACCGGAGAACCCCGTGGAAACTAACACAGACTCTACTGATAGTTAAGTTCTTTAATTTTGCTGATAGGTCCATTTGCTAAAGTGTTAAATGCTAAAGTGTACGTACGTGGGCGAGGAGTGGGAGGCCGAGGGGTGGCCTGAAGCTCATGCTGACACTCAGCCAACTCTCGCTTCATGCGTTGATTTTCTCGCTGTTTGTTCACCACGAGCGAAAGATCAAAGGCCTCGAGCTCCTTCATGCTTTCTGTCATGTTTTGCAGCTTTAATTACACACAGACAAAACAACAATCATGATCATCCACTGATGTAGAGGACATAAACAAGGTATGTTAAAATACATTTTACAGACAACCTTTCCCATTGGGATAGCACATAGCGGTCATGAAACCCCTCTCATGAACAGGTTCGTTCTTGCTAGTATTTTTATTTTTTTGGTGAAAATCACCAAGCACACATATTTAAATGCCAAACATGAGTGATATTGTGCTGCGGACTGGAGCTTAAACGTTTGTGTTGAGAAGTTAGGGCACTTTCAGGTAAAACTCCTTATTCATGCTGACTTGCATCCTCGTTCAGAGATTTGGCATGTTATAAGTTGTCTATACTCAGACCATGCACTATATTTAAAGAAACCCAGTCACTGTCTGCTTGTCCAGAAGCACACAAGATTTCAATTTTAAATATATGATCACAACAATGACATATAAAAGTGACACATGGTCTATGCAGATACAGAACGGGTTCACAAATGTTTCGAATAAAAAAAAAAAAACACTTTAAC
>JAFFST010044524.1:9693-12193 GCA_022414735.1 Noturus placidus | reverse complement strand
GCATGGCAGCTCTGCTACCATTGGTGTGTGAGTGTGTGTGTGAATGAGACACAGTATAAAGCACTTTGGATAAAAGTGCTATATAAGTGTGCCATTTATATAAACACAAGATTTTTAAATGAGTAAATTTATCCCTATTGAGCAAGTCAGTGGCGAGGAAAAAATCCCTAAGATTATATGAGGAAGAAACCTTAAGAGGAACCAGACTCAGAAGGGAACCCATCCTCATTTGGGTAACAATGGATAGTGTGAGAGTAAAAAAAAAAGACTCATGACAGTTTTTTATCTGAGATCTTGTGCATTCAGAAGTGGTTTTCAGCCTTGTCCTTTACCCTTGTCCTTTGACCGGTTTCCTTGAATCTTTTAATTATATTGTGCACTGTAGAAGGTGAAATGGCCAAAACCGTGCCGATTTGTCTTTGTTGTTCTCAAAGTGTTGGACTACTTGCTGACACATCTGATGTCAGATTGGTGAGCCTCGACCTATCCTTGCTCTTGAAGGACTAGGACTTTTTTGGAGGCTCCTTATATATTAGGATTAGACGATTGCCTCATCGCCTTCTTATTTCAACTTGTCACATCGCTATTAGTCCAAAATTGTCCCCGTTCCAACTTTTTTGGTACATCTATCTTCAAAAAAACTATGCAGTTGATTGGGTAAAACATAAAATACATTTTCTTTATATGTTTTTTGTTTAAGTCAAAGAACATTTATAAATCACTGTTTTTATTAGCATTTTCCATACTGTCCCAACTTTTTTGGAATTGAGGTTGCAATTCTTACTGATATCTGTATTAATATAATTGTTATGCCAATTTGATCATTTTATTAAAATGCAGTTTTACTCCTTGTACCCATATAAATTTTTAAAAATGCTCCTCTTATACTTTATGTACATAAATATATCTCTCTCTATCACCTATTAGTCGAGACCGACCTTCGGTCATTTTATGGGTCAACACTCTCCACGTATTTCATCGATGTGATCCACAAAGCATTTCGGCAGAAGTAGTGGGGTAGTTTGCCCACCCCTCCCCATTTATCCGGGCTTGGTACAGGCGTGTAGCTGCTGTCAGCCACATGGCTGGGTATACACACTCACACACCCATTCATACACTACAGACACTTTGGACACGCCAATCAACCTACCATGCATGTCTTTGGACTGGGGGAGGAAACCGGAGGACCCGGCGGAAACCCCCAACGCACAGGGAGAACATGCAAAATCCGCACACACGGTCCTGGCGGGACTCGAACCCCAGACCCTTGAGGCGAACGTGCTAACCACTAAGCCACCGCACACCCCTACATAAATATATATACTATACAGTAGATACTAGGTTAGGATGGATGAAATAGCCCCCACCCCCAAAAAACTTAAAGTTTTACTACCTTTAGTAGTGAAACTGCTGTTTTAATAAAATGGCCAAACTGTCATTGATGACAATATTAATGCAACTGTTATTAGTAATAGTTTTTTTTATATCAATAGTTTTCTTGCTCTTTCTAAAAGTATTTGCTGTACATATAGTTTAACAGAAAAAAATATTTCTATAAATCTTTAATAGAACAAAAATTTAAATATGAAATATTTTTCGACTCAAAATAAAGTATGTAAGTCTTTGAAAAATGTATTAAAACATTTTAGTTGTTCCCCAGATTGGATTCTGAAAGCTTTTTGAACAGTCTGGAGTCTTCAAAAGTTTATTATAGCAGGATTTTTTTATTAAACGGATATGTCGCAAAATGTGAATTGGAATTTTTCTGTCAGCTATTGCTTAAGTCTCAACTTTCGTTGGGGGTAAATCTTCACATCCTCATCAGAAAGTGATGAACATAAGCATTATCATGTTTTTCAAAATAATTGCAACATTTCTGTATGTGTGTGTGTGTGTGTGTGCGCTATACTTATAAAAGCTCATGGAGAAGCCCTGACACACTCGTAGTTTCATCATGATCCTGCTCGTGCTGTTTCTCGCCGCTGCTGTAAGTATGACGTATTGCTTTCAACTACAATCCTGATAATAAAACCCAATAATACAGTAAGAATAAATGAGGCACTTATGAATGACAAATAAAGCATTGTACTTGCATTTTTAAAGAACTTATTCATTAATTTTAGGTAATAACAATATAATTTTATTGAATTTCAAATAGCTTTTGGATCTTATATATTGTATACAATTGAAAACAGTTGCTATAAACACAATTATAACTATAATTTCACCTTACATGCTTTCTGTTTAATATTATTGCTTAATTATTATTATTTTGATTTCAGTTTTATTTAAAGTTAAGCGTATTAAGAACTGTGCAAAGGCCTTACGAGAAAAGCTGTAAAGCAAAGATGCCTTTACAAATAATGAAATCAAGCATTTCTCCATAGCCTGAACTAAGTCAGTATGTGGTGCTTGTCTCACTGATGCATCAGTGGTCTCAGTCTTATAAAGAAAATGTCTGGTTAGTTAAAAAAAAAAAAAAAAAAAAGGATATTAGAG
>JAFFST010044519.1:0-10000 GCA_022414735.1 Noturus placidus | reverse complement strand
CCGAGTGCACTTACTTTAGGCGGTGAGGAGGAGATTTGGGAGTTAGCCGCCAGTTTCAATGAAGTTGATTCAAAGCGTTAAGTTGAACTCTCATTACCAAACTGTTTAATATGATTTATAAAAAAAATAAAGTAATAGCGTGAAATTGTGTATAATTGGAATATTTATAAAATAAAAGTCCTAGTGAGTTCGGTGTAAAGCTGATGTACCTCAGTTCTGCGAAGTCAGACCACAGCTGTTAGCTTTACCGACCCGAACCTCCAGATCCACGCGAACTCCTCCTTCCTGCGGCTCAATATTCAACATGCACTCTTCATAAGGAGATAGATACGGGTGAAAATCCCCGATCTGGCGTCAGGGACTGAGCGACTGAGGGACCGCTCTCCCGCCTCGCGCTAGCCTGCTAATCCGTAATAACACACACACGGTGCATTTAAAACCCTTTGTCCAGGCACTAAACGCTAAACTGACCATAAATCCGTGATCAAGTCATGTTCCTCACCTCGGATTTCCCAGCAGTGTCTCTCTCTCTCTCTGCTCCGGGTTTTTCCCTTCCTGTTAGCGAACTCCAACTAATTCACTCACAGCCCGGATCCGCGTTCCCCTGCCCAAACCGCACTGCGCATGCGTGGCACCTCCACGCAGGCGCACTAATGACGAGCGCGTTTCGCCTCGCTCATAACGGGGCGGGGCTGCAGGACAAGATTGACGGGTTGAATAACCAATAAGAAGACGCATTAAAAACTGTTCCACCAATCGGCTGTCTTAAAACTGTAAAACGTTAATAATAATAATAATGATAATAATAATAATAATAATAATAATGTTTTCTTTTAAAGCAACTAAGTGAGGCATGCACATTGTAAATATAATAAATATACGTATAATAAAAGAGAATCTAATGCTATAGAGATTTATACGCTGTATGGTCAAAAGTATGTGCACCCCTGACCATGACACCCATATGTGGTTCTTCCCCCAAACTGTTACCACAAAAATGCTGTAGTTTTACAGTTTCCATTCACTGAACCTAAGAGGCACAACCCCTGTTCCAGCACGACACAACATGCACAAAAAGTGCCAGCTCCATTATGACATGGAAGATCTCGAGTGTCCTGCACAGCGCCCTGACCTCAGCCCCACTCAACAGCTTTGGGATGAACTGGAACAAGAGCCTCCTGACATCAACATCAGCATCAACGTCAGCGCCTGACTTCAACATCACTAACGCTCTTGTAGCTGAATGAACACACACCCCCACAGCCACGCCCCAAAATCTAGTGGAAGGCCTTCCCAGAAGAGTGGAGGAGGTTATTATAACAGCAAAGAAAGAGGAATATATTTGAGATGAGATTAATGAGATGGTCAACAAACACATATAGGTGTGAAGGCATATAGTGATGAATACGCACAATCTGAAGTACAACATTTGAGTGTAAATGACTTTTTATTACCGATTTACTTGAACACACCTTAATTAATTGACTACATCTATCCATCTTCTACTGCTTACTCCTTTATCAGGGTCACGGGGAACCTGGAGCCTATCCCAGGAAGCATTGGGAACAAGGCGGGGTTACACCCTGGACAGGGTGCCAGTTAATTAGTTGGCTAAATTATAAGTATAGCAGATGTGAATGAAATACCCAAATACCGAGGGGGTTAAATGAAGAGATGTAGGTGTTCATTCTGCACTCGGGAGTTTATACAGTGAGTGTGTACAGAAAGCCTCGGAAGTGAAACAAGCCGAACCTCAGCTCCTTCTATGTATCCATCCAGGGAATGAAAATGTTTGTCATGCAAATTCTCATGCAAAAGCCTGCAACTCGGCCTAGCCACCAGTGTGAAAATGGAATAACTGGCAACCTTATCAGTCTGAAATTCAGTATTAATAATAATAATAATAATAATAATAATAATAATAATAATAATAATAATGTTGGCAGTATGTATCTCCACATTTCTCAAGTTTCATGTCTAAGTGAGATTTTGTTTGAAGTTAAAGTGAGAGCTGTAGTGTGTTAGTGATGTAGAAGTGAAGAATAGGAGTCTGGCGCCTCTGTGTGGTGAAATAATAAAACTGCAGGCTGACTGCGATTATAAACACAAGTGTAGAACTGACGTCAGAAGGCAACAATCAATCAATCCATCAATCCATCAATCCATCAATCAATCAATCCATCAATACATCAATCAATCAATCCATCAATCAATCCATCAATCCATCAATCAATCAAACAATCCATCAATCCATCAATCCATCAATCAATCAATCAATCAATCCATCAATCAATCAATCAATCAATCCATCAATCCAACAATCAATCAATCAATCAATCCATCAATCCATCAATCAATCAAATAACAAATAAATACTGCTGTTAATAGTAATGATACATAATAATAATTTAATAATTTATCAATTTGTATAGCGCTTTTTTACAATGGTACATTGTCTCAAAGCAGCTTTACAGAAATATCATTTTTACATTTACAAGCGACTTACTAATGAGACACACTCACACACCAATGGTAGCAGAGCTGCCAGCTTGCCATCGGGGGCAACTTAGGGTTCAGTGTCTTGCCCAAGGACACTTCGGCATGTGGAGTCACCCGGGCCGGGATTCGAACCACCAACCCCACGGTTAGTGGATTAGTGGACAACCCGCTCTACCAACTGAGCCACAGCCGCCCCAATGACTAGCACTCCTACTGACTGAAACTCTGTTCATCCCGTTATCTTTATAAAACATTACAGGAAAAAAAATCGTGTGTATGTGTACATTATCTTTATTTCCTTTCCTTTCATTTTATGCCCCTTTTGTCTGTCTGTCCTTTCTTTCTTTCATTCATTCTATCTTATCTGTCTGTCCTTTCTGTCTGTCTGTCTGTCTGTCTGTCTGTGTCTTTTCTTTTCTGTCCTTTCTGTCTGTCTGTGTCTTTTCTTTTCTGTCCTTTCTGTCTGTCTGTGTCTTTTCTTTTCTGTCCTTTCTTTCTGTCTGTCTGTCTGTCTGTCTGTGTCTTTTCTTTTCTGTCCTTTCTTTCTGTCTGTCTGTCTGTGTCTTTTCTTTTCTGTCCTTTCTGTCTGTCTGTCTGTGTCTTTTCTTTTCTATCCTTTCTTTCTGTCTGTCTGTCTGTGTCTTTTCTTTTCTGTCCTTTCTGTCCTTTCTTTCTGTCTGTCTGTCTGTGTCTTTTCTTTTCTGTTCTTTCTGTCTGTCTGTCTGTCTGTCTGTCTGTCTGTGTCTTTTCTTTTCTGTCCTTTCTGTCCTTTCTTTCTGTCTGTCTGTCTTTTCTTTTCTGTCCTTTCTGTCTGTCTGTCTGTCTGTCTGTGTCTTTTCTTTCTTTCTGTCACTACTACTAATCAATAAATAGCTTGAAACATGAAATTTCGTCTCATGGGAAATGTGTGTACAATCTCTCCGTCCCCGCCCCGCCCCGCCCCAGGAGTAACAACAACAACAACAACAACAACAACATTTTTCACTCACATTTGTTTTTTTGTAATTGACACACAAGTAACATCCGCTAATTTCTCTTCAGTGAACTGTTTCTCATTTACTGTCTTTAAAAACGCACTGACCCCAACAACAACAACAACAACAACAACAACAATAATAATAATAAAAATAATAATAATAATAACAATAGTAATAGTAATAATAATAATAATAATAATAATAACAATAATGATAATAATAATAATAATAACAATAATAATAATGATAATAATAATAATAATAATAATAACAATAATAATAATAGTAATAATAATAATAATAACAATAATAATAATGATAATAATAATGATAATAATAATAATAATAACAATAATAATAATGACAATAATAATAATAACAACAATAATAATAATGATAATAATGATAATAATAATAATAATAATAGCAACAATAATAGTAATAATAATAATAGTAATAATAATAATAATAATAATAATAAATAGCAGAGATGTTTGACGTTTTATTCAATGTAATTTGTGATATTTTTCCTGTATGGATGTTCGCTCTGACCCGGAAGTCGTACAGGACTTTTATTTGGGAAAGGCGCGTGGTGAACCCGGAAGTTATTGTTTTATTTACGCTGCAGAGAAGATGGCGGACATGGACGAGTTGTTCGGCAGTGATGGAGACAGTGAGAACGAACAGCGAGGTAAAGCTGTGATGATGATCAAAGCGGAAGTGGAGGGTTTAAACACTTTCTCCGCACTGGGTTGAGTTGTTTCTCGGGTTTAGAGACTGAACAAGGCAAACGTGGTGAGATCTCTGTGAGCCACATTGAAAGGTTAGGAAGTGTTTGTGTAATTTATTCCGGCGCGCTGTTGAATCCTGCATTCTGATTGGTCAGAAGCTGTTGATGAGTGTTCTGCCAGTGGTGCAGGTGTAAATCACTCACAGGTTTATATTCATGCCCTCGGTAATTGTTTTAATGAAGTGTTAATTGAACTGCTATGGAAGGAGTGTCCAGTGTCGGTGCTTTTGTAACAATGTCGTTGTAATTCTCTCTCACTCTCAGATTCCGGTTCTGGCTCGGGTTCTGGGTCCGACTCGGAGCATGAGAGGCCGCGCTCAGCTAGTAACGCCTCTGGCAGTGTGAGCGACAGGGATCAGGACGATGACGACGACGACGATGATGGTCACGATGGTGGAAAGCCGAGTAACAAAGAGCTGTTCGGGGACGACAGTGAAGACGAGCGAGGCAGCGACAACCAATCAGAACACTCTGGGAATGACAACCAATCAGATGCCAGCGAGCACTCTGAGGCAGAGCAACACAGTGGCTCAGAGGGACATCACGAAGAGGAAGATGATGATGACGCTCACAGGTGGGAAATCCTGAACATTACATACGTCATACTTACAGCTTCATCAAGACTGCGTGGTAACAGCTGTGCTGTGGTACATTTTCTCCAGTCACAGGTCAGATGCAGGAAGCCCCGCCTCTGGAGCAGGAAGCCCCGCCTCTGGAGCAGGGAGTCCCGCCTCTGGAGCAGGGAGTCCCGCCTCTGGAGCAGGGAGTCCCGCCTCTGGAGCAGGGAGTCCCGCCTCCGGAGCAGGGAGTCATCCTTCTGGGAGAGGAAGTGTCACGCCGATGTCTGACCACTCAGACGGAGAGGGCTCGGTGAGAGACGGTCACTCAGATGAGAAGTGGGGGGGCGAGGGGAAAAGTGGCAGCCCGCGGTCTGACCAATCAGAGGACGAGGAGAAGCAGCGCCACTCTGACGATGAGCGAGATCACTCTGACGATGAGGGGAGGGGACACAAGTCTGGTGGGTGGAGCCAAAAGATCACATTTATAAAGAGTGTTTAATGTCTGCGTGCAAGTCATTGTGTCTGATCTTTAAACATTATCCGGCAGGAAGCGTTCCAGTTTTTTAAACAGCTGTCTTTCTGTCTGTCTTTCCATCTGTCTGCCTGTCCATCTGTCTGCCTGTCCTTTTTTCTTTCTTTCTTTGTTCCTTTCATTCTCCCTCTCTCTCTCTCTCTCTCTCTCTCCTCGGTCTGTCATTCAGGTTCAGCTAAAGGCAGTGACAGTGAGGACGACTTTGTGGGACGGAAGAAGAAGAAGAAGAAGAAGAAAGCAGCGTCTGACTCTGACAGTGACTTGGGGACAGAGAAGGGTGAGGGCTTACTGCCACACATGCAACCCTCCTGGGTTGTCAGGGTAACTTGTTTGTCATCGAGCACGTGCTCATCCTGACACGTTTCAGACGCTGTACTCGAATATAAACCTCTGTTTATTCTCTTGTTTGATCACCCAGTCTGATCACATCACCATGTTAAACATGCGAGGGTGCTGTGATCGCTTCTGATTGGTGGAGATAGTATTCTTGGATCAGTCACCTAAGTCGTTGCTGATGTCATTTATAATGTCCTGAAAGAAGCCAGAGGGAACAGTGATGTGCTGATGTACATGGTGTTGGGGGTGCCAAAACTTATGGCATCTGTGTGTTCAGATAATAAACATGTGGCGGACGATCTGTTCGGAGAAGCAGACGACATCTCATCAGACAGCGATAATGAGAAACCGCCCACACCTGGACAACCGCTGGTAAGACACACACACACACACACACACAGACTGCACCTGAAAGTGATGTCATCGTCTGTGGTGATGATGATGATGGTGATGATGCTGCAGGATAACGAGGATGGTATGGAAGGAGAGCAGCAGGAGGAGGAGCCGCTTCCAGAGACCCGGATAGAGGTGGAGATCCCTAAAGTCAGCACAGATTTGGGAAGCGACCTTTACTTCGTCAAACTGCCCAACTTCCTCAGTGTGGAGCCGAGGTGAGTGCGTGTGCGTGTGTGTGAGTGCGTGCGTGTGAGTGTGTGTGTGTGAGTGAGTGTGTGTGAGTGAGTGTGTGTGTGTGTGTGTTAACCCTCGAAATGGATCAATACATATCATTTACATACAATTACGTAATCTCTGTGTGTCTCTCTCTCTCTGTCTGTCTGTTTCTGTCTGTCTGTCTCTCTCTCTGTCTGTCTCTCTCTCGCTCTCTTTCTCTAGGCCGTTTGATCCTCAGTATTATGAGGATGAGTTTGAGGATGAGGAGATGTTAGATGAAGAAGGTAGGACCAGGCTGAAGCTGAAGGTGGAGAACACTATCAGGTGGCGCAGTCGCCGTGACGATGAGGGGAACGATATCCGTGAGAGCAACGCACGAATCGTTAAGTGGTCTGACGGCAGGTGAGAGTTTCGAGTTCTGCTTAACATGCCACATGCAGAGATTTTGTTTATATTACTAACCAGACATACACCGTGTACCCGCTCACGTCATCACCGCGACAGTTCACGTCATCACAGCGACAGTTCACGTCATCACCGCGACACTCACGTCATCACCGCGACAGTTCACGTCATCGGAGTAACAGTTCACGTCATCACCGCAACAGGGTGATGGCGTGCGCGGGGTCGGGGCGAAGGCGTTGGCTTTATGTGAAATAAATTCTAACATGAAATTAATTGCTAATATAAATATTATTTTGTTTCTTGATGAATCGTTTAACTTTCTCTCTCTCTCTCTCTCGTGTGTGTGTGTGTGTGTGTGTGTGTGTAGCATGTCCCTGCACCTGGGTAATGAGGTGTTTGATGTGTATAAAGCTCCTCTGCAAGGAGACCACAATCACCTGTTCATCAGACAGGGCACAGGACTGCAGGGCCAGGCTGTGTTCAAAACCAAACTCACTTTCAGGTAGGTCACACTGGAGCCTCCCTGTGACACTGGAGCCTCCCTGTGACACTGGAGACTCCCTGTGACACTGGAGCCTCCCTCTGACACTGGAGACTCCTTCCAGAAACGTCACATGATCGTCTCCGCACATTATGAGACCTTCACCACGTCCACCATTTTTTAATCCGTTTATAAAGTGGAGCGTCCGGCGAACACGTCCCCATGGACGAGCTGTTACTATAGAAACGATAACCTATTACAACGAGCGCGTTTATACAAACCTGTCAGAGCTGCTGTTGTACAACCTCAATTCCAAAAAAGTTGGGACAGTATGGGAAATACTAACAAATCTTTGTCAGGTGTCGACTGACGAAGTTTTCCCGAAGTTTTCCCGAGCCCGTGTCAGGATCTCCATTACAGACTCATGACGGGTTTTAAGACCGTGACGTCTGAGGGATCGGTGATCATGCGCATTCAGACGTGATTTTCGGCCTCGCCCTTCACGCCCCGAGATTTGACCGGATTCCTTGAATATTTGAATTATATTGTGCACTGTAGAAGGTGAAACGCCCAAAATCCTCCCGATGTGCCTTTGGGGAACGTTCTTCTCAGAGTGTTTGATGATTCTCTGACGCAGATCGGCGAGACTCGACCCGTCCTCGCTCTTGAAGGACTAGACCTTTTTTGGAGGTTCCTTATATAGTATGATTAGACAATTGCCTCACCTGTTTTACATCACCTTCTTATTCCAACTTCTCACATCGCTATTACTCTTAAACTGCCCCTGCCCCAACTTTATTGGAACGTGCATCAAGTTTACCTTCAAAAAAACTATGCAGGTGATTAGGTACAGCATCAAATACCTCGTCTTTGTTTTTTTTACTTTAAATAAAGTCAGAGTACATTTCCACATCACTCCTCTTTGTTTTTAGAAACATTTTCCATTCTGTCCCAACTTTTTCGGAACTGGGGTTGTAGAAATCTGACCAGCTCGTTCTGACCAATCAGGATCCAGAATTCAGTGAAAAGTTATAACACAAACAAGTTTGTGTTTAAATGAAGAGATTAGTACAGGTGTTACACATGATGGGTTTACGAAGTGTGTGCGTGTGCGTGTGCGTGTGTGTGTGTGTGTGTAGACCCCACTCGACAGACAGTGCCACTCACAGGAAGATGACTCTCTCTCTGGCTGATCGATGCTCCAAAACACAGAAGATCAGAATTTTGCCGATGGCCGGCCGAGATCCAGAGTCCCAGAGGAACGAGATGATAAAGGTCTCGCACACACACAGGAAATGGGGCGGAGCCAACAGAGACAGATAAGAATGGGAGTAGTTTAGTATGGTCATTTCTGTGTGTGTGTGTGTGTGTGTGTGTGTGTGTGTGTGTGTGTAGAAAGAGGAGGAGCGGCTGAGGGCGTCTATCCGGCGCGAGTCCCAGCAGAGGAGGATGAGAGAGAAGCAGCACCAGCGAGGCCTGAGCGCCGGATACCTGGAGCCTGATCGCTATGACGACGAGGAAGAGGGAGAAGAAGCAATCAGCCTCGCAGCGATAAAGAGCAAATACAAAGGACTGAGAGGTGAAACTCACACACACACTCGCTCACTCACACACACACTCGCTCACTCTCACTCACACTCACACACACTCGCTCACTCACACTCTCTCACACACACACACACACTCGCTCACTCACACTCTCACACACACACACACACTCGCTCACTCACACTCTCTCACACACACACACTCTCTCACACACACACACTCGCTCACTCACACTCTCTCACTCACACTCGCTCACTCACACACACACTCGCTCACTCACACACACTCGCTCACGCTCACTCACACACACTCGCTCACTCACGCTCACACACACACTCGCTCACTCTCACTCACGCTCACACACTCACTCACGCTCACTCACACACACACACTCGCTCACTCTCACTCCCACTCACACGCTCACTCTCACTTACAATCACACACACACACACACTCTCTCACTCACAATCACACACACGCGCTCGCTCACTCACTCACACACACACACACACACACACACACACACACACACGTATCTGATGCTAATGTGGCTGACATGTAATGGAAGCTTATAGCCACCAATTTAGCATCATGCAGTAAAAGCATTTTATTAACACGTTAACTCACTCACAGTCCAACAAGCTCTTCTCAATGTGTGTGTGTGTGTGTGTGTGTGTGTGTTTAGAGGAGAGAGCCAGGATCTACTCGTCTGACAGTGATGAAGGCTCTGATGAGGATAAAGCACAGCGCCTCATGAAGGCCAAGAAACTCGACAGTGATGAGGTGAGGAGTGTGTGTGTGCGTGTGTGTGCGTGCGTGCGTGCGCGTGTCTACATCCATCCATGTCCAGAGGTGTGTGTGCGCGCATGGATCTGACCAGCAGGTGGCGGTGTTGGACAATTTTATTTCCTAATGCAACATAATCTCTCACACACACATATATATATATATACACACACACACACACCCTGCAGTAGTAATTTCCCGGTGTGTGTGTCTCAGGAAGGAGAGAACTCGGGGAAGAGGAAGGCCGAGGACGACGACGACGACTCGTCCACCAAGAAAGCCAAGAAATACGTCATCAGTGATGAGGAGGAGGAAGACGAGGAAGACTAGTCCTTCATTTATTCTCTTCTCCTTTCTCTTCTGTTTCTTTTCTATCGTTCTGTGGTGAGTGTCGAGGAGACTGAGGGGGCGTGTATGAGGAGACTGAGGGGGCGTGTATGAGGAGACTGAGGGGGCGTGTATGAGGAGACTGGG
>JAFFST010044500.1:4907-15276 GCA_022414735.1 Noturus placidus | reverse complement strand
ACTATAGGGTGATATGAGACACTATAGGGTGATATGGGACACTAATGTGACACTATAGGGTGATATGGAACACTAATGTAACACTATAGGGTGACATGAGACACTATACGGTGATATGGAACACTAATGTAACACTATAGGGTGATATGAGACACTATAGGGTGATATGGGACACTAATGTGACACTATTGGGTGATATGGGACACTAATGTGACACTATAGGTTGATATGGGACACTAATGTGACACTATAGGCTGATATGAGACACTATAGGGTGATATGGGACACTAATGTGACACTATAGGCTGATATGGAACACTAATGTGACACTATAGGGTGATATGAGACACTATAGGGTGATA
Organism: Noturus placidus; assembly: GCA_022414735.1. NCBI lineage: Eukaryota > Metazoa > Chordata > Actinopteri > Siluriformes > Ictaluridae > Noturus > Noturus placidus. Next base: position 14,914 of record JAFFST010044500.1, on the reverse strand, counting down.
TTGGACACTAATGTGACACTATAGGGTGATATGGGACACTAATGTGACACTGTAGGGTGATATGGGACACTAATGTGACACTATAGGGTGATATGGGACACTAATGTGACACTATAGGGTGATATGGGACACTAATTTGACACTATAGGGTGATATGAGACACTATAGGGTGATATGGGACACTAATGTAACACTATAGGGTGATATGAGACACTATAGGGTGATATGGGACACTACTGTGACACTATAGGGTGATATGGGACACTAATGAGACATTATAGGGTGAGATGAGACACTATAGAGTGATATGGAACACTAATCTGACACTATTGGGTGATCTGGGACACTAATGAGACACTATAGGGTGATATGAGACACTATAGGGTGATATGGGACACTATTGTGACACTATAGGATGATATGGGACACTACTGTGACACTATAGGGTGATATGGGACACTAATGTAACACTATAGGGTGATATGAGACACTATAGGGTGATATGGGACACTACTGTGACACTATAGGGTGATATGAGACACTATAGGGTGATATGGGACACTACTGTGACACTATAGGGTGATATGGAACACTAATGTAACACTATAGGGTGATATGAGACACTATAGGGTGATATGGGACACTACTGTGACACTATAGGGTGATATGAGACACTATTGTGACACTATAGGTTGATATGGGACACTAATGTGACACTATAGGCTGATATGAGACACTATAGGGTGATATGGGACACTAATGTGACACTATAGGGTGATATGGGACACTAATGTGACACTATAGGGTGATATGGAACACTAATGTAACACTATAGGGTGAGATGAGACACTATAGGTGATATGGAACACTAATGTAACACTATAGGGTGATATGAGACACTATAGGGTGATATGGGACACTAATGTGACACTATAGGGTGATATGGAACACTAATGTGACACTATAGAGTGATATGAGACACTATAGAGTGATATGAGAACACTAATCTGACACTATTGGGTGATCTGGGACACTAATGAGACACTATAGGGTGATATGAGACACTATAGGGTGATATGGGACACTATTGTGACACTATAGGATGATATGGGACACTAATGTGACACTATAGGGTGATATGGGACACTAATGAGACACTATAGGGTGAGATGACACACTATAGGGTGATATGGGACACTAATGTGACACTATAGGGTGATATGAGACACTATAGGGTGATATTGGACACTAATGTGACACTATAGGGTGATATGGGACACTAATGTGACACTGTAGGGTGATATGGGACACTAATGTGACACTATAGGGTGATATGGGACACTAATGTGACACTATAGGGTGTTATGGGACACTAATGTGACACTATAGGGTGATATGAGACACTATAGGGTGATATGGGACACTAATGTGACACTATAGGGTGATATGAGACACTATAGGGTGATATGGGACACTACTGTGACACTATAGGGTGATATGGAACACTAATGTAACACTATAGGGTGATATGGGACACTAATGTAACACTATAGGGTGATATGAGACACTATAGGGTGATATGGGACACTACTGTGACACTATAGGGTGATATGGGACACTAATGTAACACTATAGGGTGATATGAGACACTATAGGGTGATATGGGACACTAATGTGACACTATAGGGTGATATGCAGCACATTAGAGGGACATTAATTGATTAATTGATGATTAATCAGAAAATACTTGTGTTGAACATTTGATCAGTAATGATATAGTAATAATTTGTTTGCAAGTCTCCCTCTCTATTCTTTTATCTCCAACGTTGTCTTCCCATACTTCGTATATCCCCGGTCGGACATTCCATACTTTATATCCTCGTTTATCAGTCTAACTGCAGTTTGTACTTGCTCCCCAAAGCAAGCACTTTCAGCTGTCTCTATAACAACGCAGTCTGTGTGTCTTATATTATTCCTTCCCTTCTCTTTCCCTGTTTCCCTTCTTTCTTCTTTTTCCATCCCTTCATGTGGTTTAAAGGTCATAGGCAGGTTAATCAGGCCAGTGGGGATTCCAAAATTCCAGGTTTCTCTAAGAAAACATTGTCTTGCCTCAGGGATTTCAGAGATGAATCCGGTGGCATCTGAAGCTACAGCACATTCTCATTGCTCCTTTATTTCCTGAAGGTCAAGCACATCTCATTTCTAACTAGCGTCTGTTCGGAAAAACATGTCTCGATTCAGGTTTCTCTGTGAAGCTGGGCGTAATTGGATTGACGCCAACCAGTAGAGCTATACAAGAGCATCCAAAAACATTTGGCAGTCTGCGCTACACGCCTTGCTCCTTTAGCGTAGCCACACAAATAGACAGAACAGGCTCGATGCTAGCAGGGTTCAATGAATCTTGGGCTAGAAGATTTCCAATCCAAATAGAGCTGACACCAGTTTTTAAGGACAGTACATCCGAGCTAACATATTTCATTCAAGCTGATGCTACATGAGGCTAGGAGCTGCTTATGTCTGGCTGCTTATGTCTGGCGTCTGACCTGACTGTTTCCTGTTCCTCTCGATATTTCTCGCCTCATTGGATAAACAAAGCACATGTCTTCGATTCAGCAGCAGAAACATCTGTGGTGTAAAGCGCTAACGGTGGGGCCGGTTCGTCCTAACTGAATTAGCTTGATTGGGTTGTTGAAGATTTGACATGACCCAGGATTAGGTTGCACATTTAAAAGTGTTGTAGGTGAGTGGATGGATAGATAGATAGATGGATGTGTATATGGTTATTTAAGCTGTTAGATATGGATATTTTAGCTCATCTAAAAGCTAGTGTGCTCCAAAACAATGACAGAATTCACAATTCGAAGATATATTGCATTCAAATTTGAGAGTCTCGCTCAACCACAATTCTGATGAAATCATTCTGCACTACAACTGTCTAGAATCTGAAGTGTCCCGCCCCCAACGTCATACAAGTCACCTTGCCGAATTAGCCGTTGTTGAGCGAGAGAACTCATAAATGTGTCTTTGGCTGTTCAAATATGTGCGTTTTATTCGGTTTTCCAACTGTAAGTTGGTTAAGAATTAAATAGCTTGAATTCATTCACTTTGACGAAGTGACAGCCATTTTTCCATGGTACTAACTGTCAATTAGCTCGGACTGGGAGGTAAGCTAAGCCATAAACGCTATTGGCTATTTAAAAAGGGGGAGGAGCCACTCGATATGTCCCACCCTGACTTCCTGTTTCAGTGGGCATAAAGTCAAAGTCAACATATCGAGTAATGTCTCAAGGCACCTCACAGTTTAAAATGAACTCAGTCGTAGAAGATGATGAATGATGAGTCTTTTATTTATCACACATACATATGCAGATTAAAATTTTTTTCTTCATATACCCCAACATGTCAGGAAGCTGGGGTCAGCCATGATACAGCACCCCTGGAGCAGAGAGGGTTAAAGGACTTGCTCAAGGGCCCAACAGTGACAGCTTGGCAGTGCTGGGGCTTGGACCCCCAACCTTCAGATCAGTAACCCAGACCCTTAACCGCCAAGCCACCACTTTTCCTTTATGAATGAGTTCATAAGTGTCGGCTATGGAAACCCCTATATCTGTATATACAGTTGATTTTGGGATGGGGATGTGATAAGACCATTGCACAAATATCAGTAAATGTTCTCTTTATTGTACAGTTTTATTCAATACAGAGACTGGAATGAGCCTACTTCATCGTGAATACTTTACATGCATGTATTTTTTAGACAAGCGCAAAACAAAAACAAATTTTAAGCACAAACGTATTAATTCGAGTTGCAAATTGAGCATGTATAATGTCGCTGAATGTTGCACAAGCATCAATTTCCTGACTCCAATTTAGCATTTATTTTCGACATTAAACTACATACTTGTCTTATTCCCAGGCTTCGGGAGTAACGGGATACATGTAACGGCATTATGTTACCAGGATACAAAAAACTGGTAATCTGTTACAGTTATGTCAAAAAAGCAAAGTACCAAGGTAATCGTATTACAGGTACGTTTAGTAAAAAATGGGAATACTAGCAGGATTACAGTTGATTTTTTTTTCCATTTAAAACTAAAGAAATTAAACTTTTAACAGAACGCAGTATAGACAGCTGCTTGATTACAGTTCTGGGTCTGTCTCGCCAGTCGTGACTCACATGAGCAACCTCCTAGTGCATGCGCAAATACATTTTGCACGAAGTTAATTTGGTAGAAATGAAAACAAATTGTTCTTTGAAAACAAAAGCTTGTTAGAGTGACCACACGTCTTCTTTTTCCCGGACCTTAAAAAATTTGAGAAAATGCACCGGATTCGGCTTTGGTTTCATTATGATGTGTTTATGGTCTAATACTGCATCATGTGTATGCATGTTTGTATTGTGTACACATCGAAAATTGTGCTTAGCTAGTGATAAATAGCATTTAGCTCTTATTGGTCAGGTGATCTCTGGCTTACTTGGGTGTAAGGTTTTTTTCCCCCGTCTATGTATGTGAACACAGGTTTATAAGGGGAGCGTATCTATGTTACCAGGATCCTAGGTATTGCTTCAATATATGGCTGTTTGTTGTGAGTCAGATTTTGAACCATGTGTGTGCGTGTTCTCTCTGGGTAAGTCTGGTCCTCTTAAGTCTTTCATTATCAGGCTGTAATTTCCCTCTGCTATAATTTAGACTAATGGTGGCTTGTGTATTAGGGTGGAGGTCTGAGGTCTTAGAATCTTAGCTGTATCCATAGCACATTCTTGCTAATGCTCTATAATATCTTATTGAATCTCAGTGTCCTGAAGGGTTTCTGAGTTCATTGTGTTTTTCTGCATTATCACGTTCCTCAGGTGAATGTTAGACTGTGTGTAGAGTATGCACCTGTGAGAGCACTACAAGAAACTAGAAAATGCTACAAGAAAATGCTAGCTCTGATAAACCAAAGCACCGAGTCATGCCGTATCAACCGCCGCCAGTCACCAGTAACAAAGAACAAACTTTGTGCAACAAATCTACACTAAAAGTTTAAAAAGGTTGTGCTATGTCAAAATACAACACAGCAAACATCTATAAAAAGGTCTGGTGTTAGCAGCTTAATTTAATTTTAATTTATCAATTTGTATAGCGCTTTTTATAATGGTACATTGTCTCAAAGCAGCTTTACAGAAATATCATTTTTAAATTTACAAGCAACTTACTAATGAGAGCACATTCACACACCAATGGTAGCAGAGCTGCCATGCAAGGTACTAGCTTGCCATTGGGGGCAACTTAGGGTTCAGTGTCTTGCCCAAGGACACTTCGGCATGGGATCACCCGGGCCGGGATTCGAACCGCCAACCCCACGGTTAGTGGATTAGTGGACAACCCGCTCTACCGACTGAGCCACAGCCGCCCACACTTAGTTAGCAGTTAGCATCTGATACAACTCAATTGAGGAAAACAATTAGGAAAAACACAAAAATGTGTCCTGCATGAGTTTCCCAGACTGTGGGAAAACACTAGATGATGGAGAGTGTGTCCTAATCTGAGGTGTTTGACAGAAACGGTTTCTATTAGGAGTAATTTTAACAAGTAACTGTTGTTGAGGAAACAAAAAGAACGAGTAATTTGTGACGGTGTATATAGCTAGTTAGCAAAAATAAATAAATAATTTGCAGACTGTTAAGTTACCTGGCTAGCTAATGGTACATGGTAGCACTGTATATAAATAAACATGCTCAGCTAAACAAATATCCTTGCTGAATAAACCCCAAAAAACACTAGAAACCCTCATAGAATTTGTATTGGTTTTAATGGAGACTGTAACAGTCCCTGTGTGTCTCTACTGGTAATTCGTTGCCTTCTATTGGTGGCGTGTTATGTCTAGTGAATACCATTAAGGACCAGTAAATGTAATGGTTTTAATGGTTAGCTGATGGTTTGTAATGGTACCTGTAGTTTTTTATGTTTTTTTTTTTTCCCAGCAGGATTAGTATTTAGCTGTACTCTGCTTCTCAATTGTTTTCAACCCTAAACATGTAAACCTAAGAAAAATTGTGTAAGTGACTAGAGAAAATCTAGCGCTAGCTGGGTGATCTGGATCACTCTACATTATCTCATCATAGTGTAATTTACAGACTTATAGTCACATTATACAATACAACGATCGCTATATTTGATTGCACGCTTGTATATTTTTCTCTTGTTTCATTTGCATTAGTGAGAAAACTGTAATAAATTCTAAATAATAAATAACTCCATGTGTAAAAACCATTTAACCGGAAGTGTATGTTGCAGATATCAGTCGTGTATTTGTATATATTCGTCGTATAGCCTATATTTGTGACCTGCTACAAATTGCGAATTAAATAGTTTTACTTCATTACACAATCATTTCATTTTTGCGTGTGTAAACCGACTTGTTGCTCCAGGCTTACTGCTGATATACTCCGAATGCATTGTGGGTCACTTCATTATGTACTAATGGGTAATCTGTATTATGGTCAATGAATTATATGGCAGTATGTTGACACTGAGTGGAATATGATGCCAAACCGAGGTGTTCATGTAGCCTGTCGATTTAGCGTGTATCATTAAGTTAGGCGTTCCTAATTGCTAATCTGATCCACATGCATCTGTGTTATTAAATCTTGGCACACCGGATATTCTTCCTGCATGCCATGTGTGGACATGGATTACATAATACACTCTTCAGCAGCTTCTCTCATGTGAGATCAGACAAAAATCAGACAGAGAGAGAGAGAGAGAGAGAGATAATATGATAATAATACGAGTGTGTGACCTGAGGTGTAGACATCAACATCAAGCGAGTGTTGAATAATGCAATCATTTTCTTGTATTACTTCCTGTTTTTGTTTCGAGGCATATCGCGGCCTCCAGATGAACTGAAACGTCTTCTCGATATATGAAGTGAAGAACGCATTTAGATCAACAACAACTCCTAAACTACATGCTGAATTATTGATCAGCTTCAACTCAAAGGCTTCATCCGAATCATCGATCTGCATCAAGCACAAGTAACGCACCACTAATGAAATCATTCATTCATGAACAAAATGAATATTAATAAGAGATGTCGCTATTTTGAGAAAATTGTGCCCGCAACAGATGGATAGTGCAGTGCTGGCTCTGGGTTACTGATTGGATCATTGGGGGTTCAAGCCCCAGCACTGCCAGGCTCTGGGTTACTGATCGGAAGGTCAGGGGTTCAAGCCCCAGCACTGCCACGCTCTGGGTTACTGATCGGAAGGTCAGGGGTTCAAGCCCCAGCACTGCCAGGCTCTGGGTTACTGATCGGAACATTGGGGGTTCAAGCCTAAGCACTGCCAGGCTTTGGGTTACTGATCATTGGGGGTTCAAGCCCCAGTGCTGCCAGGCTCTGGGTTACTGATTGGAAGGTCGGGGGTTCAAGCCCCAGCGCTGCTAGGCTCTGGATTACTGATCGGAAGGTCGGGGGTTCAAGCCCCAGCACTGCCAGGCTCTGGGTTACTGATCGGAAGGTCGGGGTTCAAGCCCTTGCGCTTGCAGGCTCTGGTTTACTGATCGGAAGGGTGAGGTTCAAGCCCTTGCGCTGGCAGGCTCTGGTTTACTGATCAGAAGGTTGGAGTTCAAGCCCTTGTGCTGGGTTCTGGGTTGCCAGACACTGGGTTACTAATCAGAAGGTTGGGGGTTCAAGCTCCAGCACTGCCTGGCTATGGGTTACTGATCATAAGTTTGGGGGTTCAAGCCATTGCCCTGCCAAACCGCCACTGTTGGGCCCTTGATTAAGGCCTTTAAACCTCTCTTCTCATGGCTGACCCTGCGCTCTGACCCCAACTTCCTGGCATGCTGGTGGGGTATGTGAACCGATAAAGTTAAAGACCAATAAAGACTTATTATCATTATTTTCATTATCATTACAAAACTGCCCAGTTGATTCCCAGTTCAGATGCAATGTGCGTGATAAAATTATTTTTTTAAAAGCTGCACTGACATTACGTTTTTTCTCAAACAAACCTAAAGTTAATCCTGGGTGTGGACTCGGGGTGTGGGATATTCGTGTGAAAGTGCACAAAAACCTGTGTCTGTAAAGAGATAAAAGTAGGTTGTCGTATGAAGCAGTGCTCAGAACAAAAGTGTATAAAGTGTAGCGAGAATGCCAATGCACTAGTAACAAAGGAACCTGAAAAAGGAGCCTTTCTTCTACTTACAGCGCATTCCATGTGACTTTGCAAATCGTAGATGCATGACCTAAACAAAATAAACCTACTGCTATTTATGAAGTACAAGAGTCAAATAAAAAGCCTTAATATTTGTATTCTACATTGTTTATTGCAAAAGTGAATCATTTTTTGTTTATAAATTGTTTTCATTTCGTTCAATGCCAAGTGTTGAAGCACTTAAGGAGTTTGCAGATTCCTCAATTTAAATTCATGTTGCACTTTTAAGGTTTACATTTCCCTTGTAGTATTTAGTAAATTAAGTAGAGCTTACACCATGCATACACAACATTTTACCGTTTTCTTAGCACTGCTTGTTGTTCATAGCTGCAACGGAACAAATCCTAGCTAGCTAACCCCAGCTTTTGAATATTTTGAAGAAAACTAAAACTTTACAAAAGGTTATCGAGGACAAGGATGAAAACAACAACAAAACAACAACTGCTAAAGCAGTGTTGATTGAACAGGCCCGTGTTGCTGCAGCTAGCGTAGAATTACATCATTAAAATTCAGTGAAAGAGTATTTTACTTGGCTGTATTGTGTTGTTTTGAGTCATTCACATTCAACAGGATTTAATTCATCAGTTGTTTACAGCTATGACTTGATGTGAATGATACGACTAATAAGTTACAGTGCTGTGAAGAAGTATATATCGTGATTTCTTTCCAGTTTGTAGGTGAGCAAAATACTCAATTTTTTCAGAAATTAAAACAAAATCTAATATGAAACAAAGGCAACCTGAGTAAACACACAATAATGATAATGTTATTTATTGAAGCAAAAAAGTTAACCAAAGCTAACTGGGCCTGTGTGAAAATGTATTTTCCCCCGTAGTAACTACTTCCCTAAATCTATGAACGTGCATTCATAATGGCGTTCAGCTGGACTAGATGCAACCAGGCCTGCTTACTGCAAACCGTGTTCAATCAAATAAACACAGTATGCAACAGTTGTAAGAAATTCCAGAAATGATGAGGAAGAAGGTGATTGAAATACATATGTCTTGGAAGGGTTACAAAGCTGTTTTAAAGGCTCTGGGACTCCAAAGAACCACAGTGAGAGCCGTTATCTCCAAATGGAAAAAAAAAACAACTCAGCACAGTAGTGAACCTTCCCAGAAGTATCTGACCTTCCAGAATTCATCCAAGAGCAGAGCAACTACTCATCCAGGAAGTCACAAAAGAGCCAAGGACATCATCAAAGGAACTACAGGCCTCTCTTGCATCAATAAAGGTCACTGTTCATGACTCCAGTATTAGAAAGATACTGGGCAAAAATGGCATCCATGGAAGAGTGGTGAGGTGAAAACCACTGCTAACCCAGAAGAACATTAAGGATCATCTAAATTTTAAAAACACTCATTGATGATCCTCAAACCTTTTGGGAGAATGTTCTGTGAATTGATGAGTCGAAAGTGGAACTGTTTGGAAGACAGTAATCTTGTTACATCTGGCATAAACTAAACACCGAATTCCACAAAAAGAACATCATACCTACAGACAAGCATGGTGGTGGACGTGTGATGGTGTGGGGATGCTCTGCTGCTTCAGGAGCTGGACAACTTGTAATAATTGAGAGAAACATGACTTCTGCTCTCTACCAGAAATCCTAAAGGAGAATGTCCGGTCTTCAATCCGTATATTGAAACTCAAGCGCAACTGGATTATGCAGCAAAGCAATCTCCCAAGAGTAAGTAAATCCTACTTCTAGAAGTAAGTGAAAGACTGCTCTCCAGTTATCAGAAGCATTTGGTTGCAGTTATTGCTGCTAAATGTGGCACAACCAGGTTTTAAGTTTAAGGGG
>JAFFST010044434.1:0-15174 GCA_022414735.1 Noturus placidus | reverse complement strand
GAGGTATATATACACACACACACACACACATATACATATATATATATATATATATATAAATAAAACACACACACATGTATAGGTGTACATTATAGCTGACACGTAGATGAACACTTCAGTTGGTTGTGTGACTGTACATCATTCCCTTCAAATGCTATTGAGCTTTAAAATATGGTATATTTTGTGTATGAGCCCTTTTATTACTGAAATACATATGATTTAATAGCTTATTGTAATAAGTATCAGAAATCTAGATGAACCCTTCACAGTGGGCTATAGGACTGCAAGTCATTCCCATCAAATGCTATTGAAGTTAGAAACGTGTTTAACAATGTCGTATGTAACTTTAGAGACGGTCCCTTCATTTCCACATATCAGTGAATATCCAACATCAAACCAACTTTATTCCAGTGAGGAGTTTGTGCTAGGAGAGCTGTCGAGAACGCAGTCAAGAAATATATATAGACTTAAATAAATAAAGCAATGAAAAGACCTCTGTAAGCAGATATACTTCTTATTATTATTAGTGTGCATTATTTCACTTCCAGGAATTTATGACAGAAACGTTATATTTGATTTTTTTTTAATACAATGATATAAAATTCATTTTCATGTACTATACTGAAATAAACGACATTCGTATAAACACGTTAATAGTGATCAGACGTATTTTATCTCCTAGTGTTAAAGGAATAAATGCAACAGGTACAGTACACTAAATAAACACAGATTCACTGTAAATCATCTCTGCACTGGTAGTCCGTCTGAGATTTAGAGATCCAATCCAGATCTGATCTGAAAAAAGGGCTGAATTGTGTCAGCAGTCAGGACTACGAGGCGAATTACCAAGCTGGAATTCAGAATAACCGTCGTATAGAAGAACTGAAGTCGAGAATGAGATTTCATCACGCCATACTAATGACTGTCCCACCCCCCGCCCGTTCTTTCTCTCCCCCATGCGTTTCAGCGGAATTCTATTCGTTCAAGTCTTATCTGTGTAAATATCTGAATAACAAAATTATTACCCGCACCAAATCTTATAATAAAACAATACTATCGGGATGTTGATGTACGCCGCTGGAGTCAGTGAAGGTTAACAAACTGCACACGTTAACCTCGAGGTCAGTAAACAGACGTGTTACATTATTTAATAAACGATTGAGTAGTATATACACTGTGTATTAGTTTATATTGTATATCGGTGTGAAATATATGTAGTCCTCGAACATAAAAACAGCAACCATTTCAAGCGAATACAGTACTAATGACACTAATGAGTGAAATTTGTAGGAGAATCAGTGTAGGAGAACCTCTCCGATCGGACCGATATGATTACGATATAATCTATCAGGTCCAACCAAAAGTTCAAATAATCAACCAATCAAAGTGCGAAGAAATGTTTTAACCCAGCGAAGGCTTAATAATGACTTCGAAACGAACTTCAACCATGAAGAGAGCGACTTAACCGGCATTTAATCACATTAAGCGTAGGATTATGTCGCGATGAATGTATGTCGTATTTGAATCGAAAGTATAATCGGATCATGTATAATCGATGTAGAAGATATAAGGATTACTCGTGTGTATTAATCAAAGAAACCAGGACGAGCGGATGTACCGAACCTCACCTCGCGCTTGTGGGAAATCACACCGCTCACATTTCTCACTCGCACTCGTTTGTATCTTTCTTCCTAGCTCGCGAATTTGTTATCGGGTTATTTCTTCGCGTGTATCCAATGATAGAAACCTGTTCTGGCTTTCACGAGGCCTGCTTCATGTACATATTATAAAATATTACAAAGATATCAAGTGTTCAACAAAACTACATCTTGAGAAGTACAATCACTTTGATTCCTGTATTACTGACTAGATTAGCCTTTTTTTCCCCCCCGCTGAAGTATTTGACCAAACAGTGGTACCGCAACGACCAACGTATTTAGCGTGGCTGATTTATCGCGGCGCTGTTGATTTATTTAGGACAGGTCTCCCATGTCCTTCTGGAGTTTCTTAACGACGTCCTGAATGGTATCAGAAGGCCACGGAAGCAGAGGCAGTCTCGGAGGACCCATCGGCAGGCCGGAACTCAGACTCATCATCTGCTTGTTCATGGCCAGGTCGAAGCCTAGAGAAGGAGCGGAAGACAAATGTACACTTTCACATTATTAAAAATAAATAAATAAATAAGTAAATAAGTGAATGGGAGGCTGATATTTTTATTTTCTCTTTTTAGGTGTATAATCTAAAAGCATTGTAATCTAGGACCTCACCCCGACTCGTTGCGAACGTGATGGTGTCCTGCAACTTAAACTGAAAAGAAAAACAAAACAGATAAACACGGGTAAGAAGAAAAATACTTGGGAGTGTGCGGTTATGGGAAACTGGTGTGGTGTGATGCTGCTTGACGCAAAGAAGATTTACTTCCACCACCCAGACGTTGATTATTATGATTCACCTGCGTGCCCGGAAGTGTGTTATTCCTTGTATACTACAGAAAGAAGACCAGGACATCTTAATCTGCACAAAATGCATAAGCTAGAGGTCGAGGTTTGGAAATAAACGCTCATGTGTCAAGTTATAGTATAGTTTGCTGTATACCACAGCGTTGCTGAACAGGGACGTGCAGAAAGGGGGCGCTCTGGGGCCTCGAGCCCCTGGCCTTTACGTTTGGAAAGGTACTGCTGTAAAAGTAATGCTGTAGTTTTACTTCATAATGTTTAAAACGTTCTTTTAAAGATTCTTCGGATTCATCTCTCTGATAAAAGTTGCCGTTTTGTTGTAATTCTTTCTATAAAAGGTAAAAATAAAATACCATTAGGTTATATTAGTAGTGTCAATCCGCATATTCATTATTGTGACCACACACACACACACACACACACACACACACACACACACACACACAGTTTACAATGTCTACCAGGGTGATAGGAATAAGGAGATCAATTAAAAGTTAGTATAAAGAAGTCACATTAGATCTTTGGCGATACAGCCTTGTTTTTTCTTTTACATTTGAGCCCCTGCCCTTGAGGAACTCTCTGCATGTCCCTGTTGCTGAAAGCTGGATTCGGATTGGCCAGAAGATGCTGATTAATTTTCTAGAACATCAGCTCTCCTCTGAGAGTAGATATATCAATGTGCTCGTTCTAATACCGTGTGGAGCACGTTTAATAATCATGGTGAAGTTTGCTATAAACAGATGTTTATTTAGCATTTATGGAAGGAGTCTCCAGTGTCAGCCCTTTGTAACAGTCAGAGAGAAAGCTTTGAGGTTTATGAACTCGGAGAGAGCGCAGGGCGAAAAAGGAAAAAAAAAGAAGAAAGAAAAGAAGGAAAGACAGGATGGTGTTAAGGCTGGAAAATATGCACCGAGACACACCTGGAGGGTTTGGGCGAGATGAAGGTCTCCTTTTTCGTACGCACTCAACATCCTGTTCATGAAGTTACCCACGTAATTGTACGTACTGCCGAGGAAAGCGACAGGGAATGGGGGAAATAAATAAATAAATACAGCACAGTAATGAAAAACTGTACATGTAATGATGAAAAAAAAACAACATAGAAACACATAGTGAAGGAATTCTTGTGATTATGTTAATGCAGGGGTTCACAAACTTTTCCACGGCGAGGCCCCCTAAATTACATTAACATTTGACCGAGGCCCCCTTTTGCAAGATGTCTTTAAAAATATAAACTTCTGAATATATCCCCTTTTATGCATCTTACATATTTATATTACATTACATTAGGAATTGATTGTGTGTGTGTGTGTGTGTGTGTGTGTGTGTGTGTGTGAGTGTGTGTGGTTGTCAGAGTGAGAATTGATTTTTCACACCAAATTGTTGAGGCCCCCCTGGCGCCCCCTGGTGGCCGCCACTTTGAAAACCACTGTGTTAAAGGGGTTTTTAAAAAGCTACCGCTTTCAATTTTCCAGTGAACAAACTGGCATAGATCTCAGCCAATCAAATCGAACAGTTCGGAAATACCCGAAGGATCAAGGACCGTCCGTTTTTTATCCTGAACCCACACCATGTCAAGTCTTCGTTTTCGAATCGTTTTAACATTTTGAAGCAGAAATTCGATAATAAATTCAAACCTTCCCACGGCACCGTTGACTCCCAGCGGCAAGGCTCCCAGCAGTTGCTAACGGATCGAAACAACAACACAGGACTATATTTTAAACACAACACAACTACTGGCGTTTGTGAAATGTATTCTCATAAAGCGGCACCGAGAAAGACAAATAAATCAACCTCGTCCACTCCGTAGAGGACGGACCAACGGTGAGGACGGCAGTAACTGACGCACTGTCCCAGATCTCTTAAATCCACGCCGCTGAACTTCACCCCTCTGAACGAGGGGATCTGCTTCTCGATGCCCTCCAGAACCTCCCTGACGTTCACTACGAGGAGAGAGAGAGAGAGAGAATGATGAGAGGTGACGAAGGGAAAGGAGGAGACGGTGAGATGAAAGTGAAGCAAATAAGAGACAGAAAGAGAAGAGAAAATAGACAGTACGAGGATGAAAGAGAAGAAAGGAGGGGAAAAAAGAAGGAATAAAAGCAGTAAGGAGTGTAAAAGAAGAATGAACGAAGGAAACGAGAACAAAAGGAAAAAGAACAGGAGGAAAAACTAAAAAGGAAGGAGAAAAGAACAAAACAAGAGAAGAAAGAATCGGGGAAGAGACAAAGATATGAGAGAACAAAGAAGAAGAACGTGTAAGAAAAAGGAGAGGATTTTAAAGGAAAGTGTGTGTGTGTGTGTGTGTGTGTGTGTGTGTGTGACGTACGCTTCACTCCAGTCATGCTGGGTAAGTGATAATAGTAGAGAGGAAGCTGTGGAGCTGCTGAACCCACTTCCTTCAGAAACATCCGTAACGCCTCTGAGGAAAAACAGCAGGTTAATTAGAAAGTTCGCAAATTAAACGAACAATGGGATTCCGCTGACCAATCAAAATCCAGGTCTTAACCCCGCCAGCCCTCCGCCATCACGTAACCTCTTCTAACTGGGGAAGCGAAGGCGTCACCGGGCGGTATAACACACCCTGAGGAACGTGCTATACGTCCTCTTCTACATACATGAGCTCACAGACACCCAGGACTGACCCGTCAATCAGTGTGATTGACAGGTGAAACACAGTATGCCACTCCCACCCAGACAGCACGGCCAATCGTGCTCCCGTCGGTCGTCAAACCCGTCTTTCACTACAGTTAGCAGCATTATTTATTAAACTCTATTCCGAGTCAAAATGAAAACCTTAGCGTTTTATTTTTACTTTTAAAGAAGTATGTTTAAATTTTTATTAATGATCTTCCCTGAAGTGTAAATTATAATATTAGTACAAAAATCTTGCACACACAAAAAAAAACAAAAAAAAAAAAAACATACAAAACGTAGTAATTTATGACTTTGTTTTTTCATCTCCTTGAAGACGTCAGTGTGACCATCCACTGCTATGATTGGCTAACGTCGTCGACCGAGCACCAGTGGGCGGGGCCAAAGGTGCGATGATGTAATAGTAGGTATCGATGTCTTGCTGCAGGGGCAGTCGTCCATCATCACCATCCGCTCACTCCTTTTCAGGGTCACGGGGGAACCTGGAGCCTATCCCAGGAGGGATCGGGCACAAGGCGGGGTTCACCCTGGACAGAGTGCCAGTCCATCGGCGAAAGTATTTGCCCATGTGATGTCACAAACTCCGCCACGTCGAAACGAGGCCTTTTTTTTGGAGCCGGTTTAAATAAATGCTCTTTTTGCACCGAGGACGCCGTGTTAAGCTACGAAACCTGCAGGACGTTTTAATGGAACAACTTCCTCTTATATTCCTCAACTTCCTCTGAGAAACTTTAGATTTCTCACGTCATGAGCCCTTTAACGAGGGAAAATTCTTCCAGCTGCGTGTGCACTGATACAGGTCCTTTAGACCGTTTGACTCACCCTCACGTGTATACACACGCACACACACACACACCTTGATGCGATCAGAGTGACATTGATTTCCGATCCAAGCCTACACTACAGAATGCTGCTTTTGTGCAGTGAGGAATCTTGGTCCAAGGGCCTTGGAAATTTGTTGTTCTTTTTTTATTTTATTTTCTTTAAATACCCAAAAGAAAACAGACATGAAGATAAGGAGATATCCAATGGCTGAAAATGGGTTTTAAGGCTGGGGAAATTCCAGAGCGTGAAACGTTGGTTCTAATGGTATATCAAATTGGGAAAACTGTGATTTAAGGGAAATCAAAAGAAACATTGTTATAGCATATTGGGATTTCAAAAGAATGAGACAATTGTGCGTAACGTAAAGAGAAGACTGTATAAATAGGGCATTGAGTCTGTGCTTAGATTCAGATCACTTTGGGCGGCTGTGTCTCAGGTGGTAGAACGGGTTGTCCACTAATACTAGGGTTGGCGGTTCGATTCCCAGCCCGTATGACACGCCGAAGTGTCCTTGGGCAAGACGCTGAACCCCAATTTGCCCCTGATGGCAAGTTAGCACCTTGCATGGCAGCTCTGCTACCATTGGTGTGTGTGTGTGTGTGTGTGTGTGAATGAGACACAGTGTAAAGCGCTTTGGATAAAAACGCTATATAAGTGCGCCATTTGCCACTTTGGGACGTCTCACTGAGTGGATCTCATGTTGTCTTTTGAACAATAAACTGGTTTTTTGAATTGGAAAAAAAAACAAAACAAAACCAAAAAAATGAATAATAAATCGCCAAACCTGCATTACTGGGTTTGAAGAAAAACGGAGAGATGACTGCGATGGCGTCGGCTCCGACCGACGCGGCGTGACGTGCCTGCACAAGACACAGGAAACCACAATGTCATTCATTATTGCGAAACTTGTTTGCCACAAGAACGGAATTACTGCACGATCGCTACAATTATATTTCCACATTATTCCAGAGAACTGGAACAGACGGTGTGTGTGTGTGTGTGTGTGTGTGTGTGTGTTTCTGTGTGTCTGAGTCATATTTCTGGATATAGGGGAAAAAAAAATAAAAACCCTACTGACCAGTTCTTGAGATTCTTTTACGCTCAGGCAGCCGACGTGAACGATGACCCGGTCTAGTCTAAAATAAATAAACAAACAAACAAACAAACAAATAAATAAACCCCGCAAGCACGTTTCTCATTTTATTCCAGTACACGGCGCGTAGACATTTCATTATTGTCGGACAACATACTTCCCTTTGCCCTGACGGCACCATTCCTCCGCCAGCTGCTTCCGTTCCTGCACGGTGAGAGAGCAGCCTTCACCCGTCGTCCCGTTCACTTAGACCAAACACACGCGTCGGACAGATTAGAGAAGAGCGAACGCTTTATCTTTTAGGTCGCTGCAAGCAGGACCGAGACTCACCGAAGACACTGCGCACGCTCTGCTTCTCCAGCAGGTAGTCGACGTACGGTTCGATCACCGCCAGGTTCAGCTCACTGGACCGGGGAAGAAGAAGAGAACGCACGTCACGTCATGTGATCGCGCTAATCACTAAATCCACAGTCCTTAATTACAAAAACTGCTAAATCGTACCCTTGTGGAGTGAGCGGCGTGAACGTAGCAGCGATCAGGCCAGTGAGCTTCTCCGTCTCTGGACACATCTCTGCACCTAACCACACACACACACACACAAAACACTGGTTAATTAATGCGATGCACATATAACTACTGAGACCAGATGTTATGTGACCATCAAGAAGAGCAGATAAATAAAGGGAACTAAACTGTACCTTTTCGTGTCGTTTTGGTGGCACCTTTACCCTTTAATACATACATTTTATCTAGAAATGTGGATAAAGTGATACTAGTCTACCTTAAAATCATTTAAAGTACATAATTGGAACAATTTTCTTTTTTTTTTTAAGAGTTAAAGCTCTAAATCTACACAACATGCACTTAAATTCTGTGTAAAAGATCCGAACTAAAGGTGTAGTCTCCTGTTTTAAACCTCAGAACTGTATATAATGATATACAGTAATACTATAAGGATATACAGTAATACTATAAGGATATACAGTATACTATAAGGATATACAGTATACTATAAGGATATACAGTATACTATAAGGATATACAGTAATACTATAAGGATATACAGTAATACTATAAGGATATACAGTATACTATAAGGATATGATAATGTTAAAAACATCGTGTAATAACACAAAGTAAACAGCACTAACATGAAGCTTCTAATGAAGATATATTTAAAACAAAATGAAAATAGTGGAAAGTAAATAATAAGACTTTATAAGACTTTTTTTTTGTTAAAGAAATATATCTATAGATATGAGGCGCTTACCTGTGACTCGACTCTGAAGCGGAAAACAACACTGTAGTCCATCTACTTGTGTTCACCGCGGTGCAGCTGACAGTGAGGCATGAGACAGTCACGTGTACCCCGAAGGATTATGGGAATCGTAGTTCTCAACGGGACGCCTTTGACGGGACGTCACACCGCTCCCAAACTCGATTGCTACATTAGTTTTAGTAAGCTAACTTTTTAAAAGGCATTTTTTTGTTTGCTTTCCATCTTGTGTTAGATATTAAACCGCTGATTTGCCCTCGTATACACTGTTCTAACGGCATTTCGATAGAGTGTGTGTTTTTCCTGATTATGGTGTACTCAAAGCCGAAAAAAACTACATATCCCATAAACGCCCGCATTGCTTTTATCAGTGTAAGCTTTCCGTTGGCATCAGCGATTTGATATTGTTTTAAAATTTTACAAGGACAAAAACCAGATGTTTAATTCGTCGTTATATCGTTAATGAAGGCGATAAAAAAAATCTTAGATTGAATCGATTTATTGCGCAATCTTTCCGACAAACTTTTGCTGTGAACGACTTTATATAGTTTATAATGTACTTTTATATACTTTATAAATATTTTCCCCCCGTTCTCCTGGCTCGTTGATGTTGTGTTGTTATTATCAGTGTATATTGTATTATTATCAGATATAGCGTTATCGTGCTCTTACTGGCATTAAAAAAAAAAAAACGTTATTATTGTTATATTTATTTATTTTTTTAATTATTGTATTTATAATTTTTTACTTGTTTTTTTTTTTCAATTTACTGTGTATTTTTTTAATCTCGTAAATCTGTATATCAATTTAGTTCGAAATAAACAAAATCAAACCATTAAAAAAAAAAAAAAAAAAGAAATCTACTTCCGGCAACAGTGTGATGACGTAGACCGGGGCCGCGTGTTACCCGGATGCGGATGTTGACGAATACATGAAAGCGCTCAGAGCTACCAGCATCCGGTTATTAGCGGCTTGTCAGGGCGAGTGACAGCGTCTAGGTTTTATGTCTTTTCGCGGAGCGAAACCACTTGAAAGAAAGACGGATTTTATACTTCAGGAGTCGTATTTTGAGCCAAATGGACTCTTTAAGTCATTGCTAATTTCGGCTAGCTAAAAGCAGCACGAATCTATCTTAAAGCAAGAGCTGGATGAAAACAACCAGGACCGACCTGTCATCCTTTGGGGAGCGTTAACTGGCGCGATGAAAGGCTGTTAAGAACCGTTTCCCAGCTGTATATTAGTGTTTTTACTTATCAAGCTATCCTTTTTTTTTTATTTATAAATCTCTCTAAATTTGTTTTTATGACGTTTAACTTCGAGAAAGACGTGCTTTTTTTTTAATACACCACAAACTTTCAATGATAAAATCATAAAATAATAAATCATTAGAGAGTATTTTCCTGAGATTAGTTTCCTTCAGTGCTGGATTGTAGTTGAACACAGCATTAAAAAAAAATATTTATTTATTTTTTTCAGGTAAAGGTGTTCATTCGTTTCCTGCTGAGCTGCAGCTGGTCTAAAGCAAGCCTCCAGGTGTATCCATGTTCAGTGTAGTTGGAGATGTAGTAGTTTGGGAGTAATAAGAACCATGCCTGTGTATCAGGTGTGTTACGCTGGGTCCGGGTGTCGCCGCAGGTGACGGAGGCAGGCAGGTGTGCTGACTCCCCCAGGGTAAGAGTTAAGGTTAAACAAGATCGTGTTGACTTTAGTTTTTGATCATCTGATCGGATTGAGTTCGTTCGAGTAAATATTCCTAAGCAGAGGAAAAGAGGAAAAGGATGTACGTAGGAGAACCCGTAGAACACTGACAGGTGAAGGGTTCGAGAATTCGTGGTGGTATTATTATTATTATTATTATTATTATTTTTTTTTTTTTATTATTTGCGGTGTTAAAACATTTGTAAGAGTGCTGAGTGAGTCTAAACTTGCTGCCATGATTCGCCGTAGTCTATTAACGTAAATAATAAAGGGGTTTGGACGCTTCGTCGGGGGATGATGTCACCCGTTTTCGTGCTGCTGCTCCTGCTCGGGTTCTCCATCCGGTTCTCGGAAAGCATGAGCAGAGAGGAGAGGCAGAAGCTAAGGTATGCACTCGTTATTAAAACACCATTAAGATGAAGTGTGTGTGTGTGTGTGTGTGTGTGTGTGTGTGTGTGTGTGTGTGCGCGTACTAACATGGCTGTCTTTCCTTCCAGAAATCAAGTGCTGGAGATGTTCGACCACGCTTATCAGAACTACATGGTATGTCGGCTACGTCATGGTTTCGCCTCGTTCTGAGGATTCTGTACGGTTGTTAAACGTTATTGACGCGACCTGGGACGTGCGCGTGAAACTGCAGCGTCTGAGGAAACCGAAACGTTTGTGTGTCCAGGAAGTGAACGCTTCAACGTACAGTAGAGATTACGATGATGATGATGATGATAGAGATGCACATGCAGCCCTCCTTCAGTTCTTCTGACGAAGTGTGTAGTTAACTGGGTGTGCGGTTTGGGACAGGTCCACAGCCGACTCACGGCGACGAGACGTTTTAACCACGTTTATGTAGAACGCGACTTCGCTGGGCTGAAGAAGAAGAAGAAGAAAAAAGAGGAACGATGGAGAAAAGCAAAAGCTGAAGGGAAGAAAGAAGGATAGAAAGTAGGAAAGGATGAGGGGAAAGTAGAGCGAGAGAAAAGCAGACGGATAGAAGAACTGAAAGGAAGTGAAGGAAGGAAGTGAAGAAAAAAATAGAGAGAGAGAGAGAGAGAAGCAAAAGCAAGAAAGGATGGAGATAAAGAAGGACGGAAAGAAAGAACAGACAAAAACGACAGAAGAAAGAGATGGAGGGATGAAATGGGAGGGGGATTAACAGCAAGATTGAAATGGAGAACTCATTATCTCATTATCTCTGTCTCTCTCTGTCTCTCTGTCTCTGTCTCTCTCTCTCTGTCTCTCTCTCTCTCTGTCTCTCTCTCTCTGTCTCTTTCTCTGTCTCTCTCTTTCTGTCTCTCTCTCGCTCCCCCTGTTCTCTCTCTCTGTCTCTCTCTCTCTGTCTCTCTCTCTCTGTCTCTCTCTCTCTGTCTCTCTCTCTCTGTCTCTCTCTCTCGCTCCCCCTGTTCTCTCTCTCTGTCTCTCTCTCTCTCTGTCTCTCTCTCTCTGTCTCTCTCTCTGTCTCTCTCTCTGTCTCTCTCTCTCTTTCTTCTGTCCCTCTCTCTCTTTCTTCTGCCTCTCTCTCGCTCTCAGGACCACGCGTACCCAGCAGATGAGCTGATGCCTTTGACGTGTCGAGGTCGAGTACGAGGTCGGGAGCCCAGTCGAGGGGACGTGGACGATGCCCTGGGAACGTAAGTCTGATAAACACACACACACACACACACACACACACACACACTGGCACATGTACTGACTTCAGCAGCCTGCTTTACCCCAGAGCAGTGTGTGTATATGTGTAAGAGTCGAGTACATTAAGAGCCGGGGGGGGTGTAAACTTTTAAACAGGATGTTCGGGGTAGACTGTAGATGTAAATATAGACGTGTAAATATCTGATGTAGCTTCTGAAGGGCAGTACTAACTGGAGAAGGGGATCTTTAAACAAAATAATAATTATAATTTACATTAATCATCCTGTTCAAAAGTTTACACCCCCCCCTCATCGTGTCGCCTTCCTGAGCATCGGTGAACGTTTGCACCTTTTGTGATCGTCGTGTACGAGTCCATCACGAGTGGATCTCAACATCGTATAGCCGCTGTTGGAAAGGGCTCGAATATGCAGAAGATGGTAGAACGCAGGACACAATTAGAAGATGCTTTTTTCACCGTTTAGTCGCCATTTTGTTCTTTTCACGTCTTGGTGGAGTTTTCTGGGCGTGGCTGAATGTCAGTCAGCTGTGTTGTGAACACACTCGGTTATTTATGGATAGTTGGCATTTATTAAAAGTCCCATAGTCTGAGTGCTGTGCTCTAGAATGTTCTTCATTGTGTGTGTTTATAGGTTTTCTCTGACCCTCATCGACACGCTGGACACTCTCGCGGTGAGTTCCACTCTAACATGCGCGTGTGTTTTTTAATGTTCCGGCCGAACGCTCGTCTGTGTGCTCATGCTGTTTCTCCTCCTGATGTGTCCAGCTGTTGAATAAGAGCGAGGAGTTTGAGGAAGCGGTGAAGCGGGTGGTGAGGGACGTACGACTTGACAATGACATCGTCGTGTCTGTGTTCGAGACCAACATCCGAGTGCTGGGGTGAGCGCGCCCATACTCGCGTTACCGAACACCGAGCAGTGTGTGTGTCTGGCCTTCTGAGACCAGAACCTTTTCAATCCAACCAACAGTCCAACACACGACCAGCCATCTGAACCTGGACCGGTGCCTCTGTTTAACTCCTTTCTTCCGTGCTCTTTTATTCTTTCCGTTCTTCCTGTCTGTTATTTGACACAATACGATGTGATGCAATGTCAGTCCTTCACTGAGACTGACCGGTACACAGGCCACACCTCCTTTACTAGGACTGACATTTACATAGGCCACACCTTCATTTTACCTGACATATACTTAGGCCACACATCCTTCATTTTGACTGACAGGTACATAGGCTACACCTCCTTCATTTTGACTGATGTGTACGTAGGCCACCTCTCCTTTCCTAGGACTGATGGTACATAGGCCACGCCTCCTTTACTAGGACTGAGTGAATGAACATGAACATTCTGTAGTGTCCAATAATATCACAGTTAAGAGGCTTCTTTTATTAGTAATTATGTTTTATTGTGTGTGTGTGTGTGTGTGTGTGTGTGTGTGTGTAGAGGGCTGCTGGGAGGTCACTCCATGGCGGTGATGCTGAAAGAGCGAGGACAGAGCATGCAGTGGTATCAGGATGAGCTCCTGCACATGGCTAAAGACCTGGGACTGAGACTCCTGCCTGCCTTTAACACCAGCAGCGGCCTGCCTTACCCCCGAGTGTGTACACACACACACACACACACACACACACACACGTACTCTGACCCTGAGGTGGATGTGCAGAGACGGTGTTTTTCTCGAGCTGCTTTAATAATCACATTATTTGCATGACTTATCTCCGTTCAGCGACCATGAAATTTCTGTCTCGGCCTCGTTGCACCTTCCTTCCTCTTACACTGTCTCAGTCACTCGCTAGTACGAGTGAGAAATAAACCGCTCTCATGCTGCGATAGGAAAATAATCAACGACGGGGTTGCGTGACGCGACTTGATCTGAATTCCAGCGCTGGTCTCGCCACCAAGGCGATTATTTTCCGATCACAGCACGTCCTGCCGGAAGTGTTCTCTTCCCCTCAAACCACAGCAATGTGCCTACATCATCACATTTTATTTATTAAGGAATGACCTACTAACTAGGCCCTGGATTTATTACCGAGTGTCACCGCTGTCCTCTTAGATCAACCTGCGTCACGGGGTTCAGGGTCCTGAGACTCGGACAGGCACCGAGACGGACACCTGCACCGCCTGCGCAGGCACCATCATCCTGGAGTTCGCCGCGCTGAGCCGCTTCACTGGAGACCCCACGTTCGAGGTATATGAAACATCGACATAAAGTCTCCCGTGTTTTGTTTCACGTGCCGTAATAGTTCATCTGAGCGTCCTACGAAAGCCCGATATTTCAGGCGTATAGATCAGTTTCGGTAAAATAACGTTTGAGACGTGGTTGTAATGACGTCGTTTCACAGCAGGCCGTGTAATCGCCAACCGTTCACCCGTGAAGTGCGACTCGCTTTCCCCACACAGCTCGTTTGCATTTCGTGACTCATAGCGTGCTTAGAGGAGTGGAAACACAGCGTGACTACTGAACGCTGAACGAAAAGGCAGAGGTGGAGGTTATTTGGACTCGCTTCTACGCCAATAAAAACGTTTCAGCA
Organism: Noturus placidus; assembly: GCA_022414735.1. Taxonomy (NCBI): domain Eukaryota; kingdom Metazoa; phylum Chordata; class Actinopteri; order Siluriformes; family Ictaluridae; genus Noturus; species Noturus placidus. The sequence goes on along the minus strand of JAFFST010044434.1, from coordinate 1,000 downwards.
GTGTCGCAGCACCTGAACATTTCAAAACCTTCAAATGAGCTCCAGTCAAGATGAATTTCTAGAATCGTTTAATCAGAATGGAGCCGATTTATAAAGCGGGTTTTAGTGCTCTGAAAAACATCACGCTAGGTTTAAACGTCCTTAACCACGTAAACTATAAGCTGAGGCTTATTTACGGCTTATTTATTTACGGCTCATTTATTTACGGCTCATTTATTTACGGCTCATTTATTTACGGCTCATTTATTTACGGCTTATTTATTTGCGGTTTATTTATTTACGGCTTATTTATTCCTTAACCTCATAAGGTATCAGCTGAGCTATTTATTTACGGCTTATTTATTTACGGCTTATTTATTTACGGCTTATTTATTCCTTAACCTCATAAGCTATCACCTGAGCTATTTATTTACGGCTTATTTATTTACGGCTTATTTATTTACGGCTTATTTATTTACGGCTTATTTATTCCTTAACCTCATAAGGTATCACCTGAGCTATTTATTTACGGCTTATTTATTTACGGCTTATTTATTTACGGCTTATTTATTCCTTAACCTCATAAGGTATCAGCTGAGCTATTTATTTACGGCTTATTTATTTACGGCTTATTTATTTAGGCGTTCAACGATTATACGTCGGCGTTTCCTTCGGCGTATTCGATGCTTAGTTTTATTTGTTTTAATTGATTGGTTTGTTTCTTTATTTTCCAATAATTAATGAGTAAATGAATTCGGTTCATAGCATGATAAATATAAATAAGTCGTCGCTCACATGTGCAGTATGACGTAATGAACCGGACTTGTGGCATTTAGTCAGTGATATTTTTAGTAAAAACAGATGAAAGCGATGCAGATTTTCTGCGCGTTTAACAGTGCTGAAGATGTTTACGTGTTGTTTCTGACGATGTCCAGGCCCATGCTCGGAGAGCCCTGGACTTCCTGTGGGAAAAGAGACAGAGAAACAGCAACCTAGTGGGAACAACCATCAACATCCACTC
>JAFFST010044369.1:99878-114094 GCA_022414735.1 Noturus placidus | reverse complement strand
ATTTTTTTTCACCTTTAATAATAAACACCTTCATTTACAAATTGCATTTTGTGTTTACTTGTGTTGTCCTTGACTATTGTTTAAATTGGTTTGATGTTCCGAAACACTTAAGTGTGACAAACATGCAAAGGAACAGGAAATGAGGAAGGGGGCAAACACTTTTTCACACCACTGTACAGTACAACCTAGCTAAACAGGTCAAATACACCCCTTCATGGCAACAGTATTCGCTAATCACAGTGGCCTCTTTCAGCAGGATAATGCGTCTATATATGTAATAAATAGCAGTAGCCAATGTATCATGAACTACAATGTTAACTCTTTGCCTCTGTGCTTTTTGTCTGTCTGTTATTAAGGGCCCTCAAGGGCCAGCAGGGGACGAAGGACCTGAAGGACAGGAAGGCCCCAAAGTAAGAACAGCTTACTGAAATTCTTTGGCAGAAAAGAGAATGATGTTTGTTGCGCAATGCGTAACACAGTCGAGTATTATTGCTTTTACACTGTGTTTTATCTGTGGATTATTTATAGCTGACATTTTGAGGGGGTTTCCATACCAAAATAAAATTGCTGCGAGGGCATACACGTTCTACAAAGATCGCTTTGAGAATATTCCATATCATATTCTGATTCAAGTGTGAATGAAAGATAGCTTTATTCTCAGTAAAGGTCAATGGAGTACATTTTAATTCTGTGGGAGTCGGAGAGTTCATGACACCTGACCCATCAGACTTACAGCTATGCCATGTTAGAACATGAGGGCAAACTGGAAGAAAAAAACAAAGATTGTAAATTTATTTATTATGTCATTTATTTTATCATATATTTTTTAAACGGAAACTCGGAGAGAAATATTCCAAAAATCAGCCGATAAGTGACCAGTGTGAAAAGTGACAGTGACAGTTTGAGCTAACATTAGCAACCAGTGACAGTTTGAGCTAACATTAGCAACCAGTGGTAGTTTGAGCTAACATTAGCAACCAGTGACAGTTTGAGTTAACATTAGCAACCTGTAGCAGTTTGAGCTAACATTAGCAACCAGTGACAGTTTGAGCTAACATTAGCAACCAGTGGCAGTTTGAGCTAACATTAGCAACCAGTGGCAGTTTGAGCTAACATTAGCAACCAGTGGCAGTTTGAGCTAACATTAGCATCCAGTGACAGTTTGAGCTAACATTAGCAATCTGTTCCTCATGCCTCGTGTTTAATTCTCAATCTTTACTAACTTCTATGAAGTTCATTTGCAAGTTTTAACGTTTAATCTGCATGTAGGGAGATCGTGGACTTCCTGGTGCAACTGGACCTCGAGGGGATATCGGCATTGGATTTCCTGGTCCTAAGGTGAACTGATGTGATTTATTGTATACATTAAAGGTCAGAAATTAAAGTTAAAGAGTTTGGTTTAGATTCAGTTTTTAGTAAAGAATTGTACCAGTTAAAGGGATGATTTTGATTAGATCAGTGTTTAGACTTGAGAAGTAAATATGGCTAATCATTTCCCGTCTCATACTGGCATACTAAATGCAGCCTCCTTCAATCCTCTGCGCATAATTATTGCATAGCAAACAAACAAAGATATTACCTGCAAAATGTCCTGCTACCTGTGTGTAACTTTGAATTATGGCTATGCAATGGTTCTAGGGGGACAAAGGAATCCAGGGAAGACCAGGCCCTGTAGGTCCGATTGGAACAGGTCAACCAGGTCAACCTGTAAGTGGGTTCTGACAAAAATGTGCCAAAATGTCTTTGCATGAATCTATCAATAATAATGCAAATTTATTAATGAAGGGACCACCAGGACCTCCGGGGCCTCAAGGGGTTCCTGGCTTTCCAGGAGAGGGGCTAGTAGGGCCAAAGGTGAGCACAGAACTGCTTTAAAGATCTGGGGCATTTTTTTTTATATACCAAATGGTATTACACTGTGATGCTGACTAGTCTGCCCCTTATTACTCAAGCTAATCAACTTCAAATACACAGCATAGCATAGGCTGAAAATCTAAACTGGTTTATATCTCAGGGGGATCGAGGTTATAACGGTTCTACTGGAGCTCGTGGACCACCAGGTTTTGGCTTCAATGGTGAAAAGGTATAACACAATAATAACAATTAATGTTTTTAATCTTAAAGGCTATTTTTATTGATCAAATGTGCATCCTACAGGGTAATGCTGGGCCTCCTGGGGCTCCTGGTCCTATCGGGACTCCTGGATTGGGAATTCAAGGAGAAAAGGTTTTTAAATTTTAGCATACAATGAGAATTCCATAGAAATGCTGCTCAGATAGTATTAAAAGAAATGAATTGACCAGTGTATCCGTTTCTTTTTTTGCCTTCACCCTCATGCCAACGCTACAACAAAACACATGTAGGGAACTCAGGGTCCAATAGGTCCTCCTGGTCCCAGAGGGATCCCAGGGATAAGCACCACTGGTGGCAAGGTAGAGTCCTTGTGTAACAATGTTCATTTAATTACAATGAAACATGGAGATAGTGCAGTTCCTGATGGAAACACCAGGTGGAGGCTATGTTCTGTTTTTTCCACAGGGAGACCGTGGCTTCCCAGGAGAGCATGGACCACCAGGACAGAAAGGTGTCGGAGAGCCGGGAGCCAAGGTGAGAAGGAAGGGATGGATGGACTAATGGAGCCTCTAATTTGGGTTTAAGCCTTGATTTTAATCACTTGGACACCCATAAATTTAACCATGGACATCAGATTATAAATGTCAGACTTTGACTTGGACCTGTAATTCCTCATAAACAAATATGTTCAAATAGACTTTGTAAATAAGTATTTCTTCAATATTCTTCAACTACATCTTACTGCATTTCAGGTAGGATGATTCAGGACTTGGACTTTACTAAAGTTACTTTTATTAGCTTAGAGTCTTTAGATTGGACCTGGATGTGTGGGTAAGATGATTCAGACTTGACTTGGACTTGAGCCCTGTAGTCTGGAGATCAGTTAATTCCTGATGATGCAACAGCAATTTATTTCCAAATATAGCCTTTAACATCTCTCTGCTCTAGGGTGAGCCTGGCTTTCAAGGTATTCCAGGAGAGCCAGGTGCTCCAGGAGAAGACGGAGCAAGAGGACCAAAGGTTGGCATGTTAACGTAACCAATTTACAACCAAGCTGTTTCTGCTCCAGAATGCAATATTTGGCTGTATATTATCTTCTCAATATAGGGTGAACTCGGTGTTCCTGGGCCTAGAGGACTAGAGGGACTACCTGGTAAAGGTCTACCTGGAGATAAGGTTTATATGATGTCCTCTGATGTCTTCGTTTCTTAGGTCCTCATAAAGCATCACAAAACAGTACAGCAGTTTAAATAAGACATGTAACCCGTAAACAATGTTATTCAAATGATACATGTCTTAATCTTAAAGGGAGAGCAAGGAGATAGAGGAGCAAGAGGACATCCAGGAGTCGTGGGACCAATGGGTCCAGTGGGGCTCAAGGTAGGACATTTAATAGTCAAGCAACCTACAGCTAATTTATTTAGATAAGCTACCATAACTTATTACAAGGTCCTGCTTAGTTTAATAAGGTTTCTGCTAGGAGCCCTAGTCCTCCTGTTGTGGAGTCATGTGACATTCAATATCATCCTGTTTAAAACTGCTCTAACTAAAATCATGACATGGGATTGGATGGTTAAATTCATGCCATGAATTGTCTATACTGCTTTACCCCTTTGAGAATGCAAATCTCAACTCAGGAGTGGAATCAGATTGTGCCTTACACATATCTGCTTCCTTTCTATAGGGAGAACCAGGAGGTTTGGGGCTTCCTGGGGTAATTGGACCTCCAGGAAGGGGAGTACCAGGCAGTAAGGTAATTGAGATTTGCGAATTTATGTTTTCTGTAACAGATACCTTCAGGCAGTGCAGTAAGGCTAGCAGACATACAATACTGGCGCATACATACAGTACATAGTGCTGAATAATCCCAGATTTTGGCATTTTACTCTCAATGTATTCTTCATAGGGGGATCCTGGACCAGCCGGACTTCCAGGACCTGAAGGAAAAACAGGAATAGGGATCCCTGGGCTAAAGGTCAAATCCTAAGCAAATGTTATTACAAAAGTCATCTATATAATAACATCAAAACCATTAGATATGTTAGAGTTAATGTACAGATTAGTGTCTTCTCGTCTGATTTACGTAGCTCCAGTTCTATCGGTTGTAACTAGCACAGGTTTAATCACTAAACTGGTTGTAGCTGAGACTAATTTCTAGAGAATTCTTTGCACCAAACAAAGCTCCATCTATAGTAGATGTTTAAATATATATACAGTATATAACACTATGATTTGCTCTGCACACCCCATCACTTTTAAACTATTTACTCTTTCACATTTAAACTAAAAACACACCTTTTTTTTTACCTGAATGTAAGAGTTCAGAAAAGTGAGATGTGTTTGTCGTATCCAGCTTCGTGTTTTTTTTTTTTTGCGTTTTTCTTGTTAAGGGTGAACGAGGACTAGCTGGACCTTTAGGAAAACCAGGACTGAAGGGAGACGGCTATCCTGGACCACCTGTAAATATACTTTTTGTAATCCTTCTGTAATCACCAGAAGATCAGTTCAGACAATCCGGATGTAGTAAACGCTGCATTACTCGTTTCCCCCCCTGTATTTCTTGTCCTCTACATGATCTTTAGGGTCCTCCAGGCACCCGAGGACTACCTGGAGAGCCCGGTCCAGAGGGGGTAGGCTTTCCAGGACCAAAGGTATGAATTAATTCAGTCACTCCCTAGCTGCTCTAAGAGTAAACCTGAGATTCAAGCTATTTGTTATTTCTTTGACGTTGTGGAATTTAAATTTCAAATAGAATTCAAGACGTTAGATAGATAGATTATAATGCAGAAGTCCAGAATTTATATTTCTCCATTCAAATCACATAGTTTGGTGATATTCTGCTCCAGTATCAGATTCATGTAAAAGGTGTCGTCTTAATCCTGATGGCAGAGATTGATTTATTTAAAAAATGTATGAACCGATTTTGATTGCGGTCTGTTCCAGGGGGATCGAGGAACTGCGGGTCCTCCAGGGCAAATGGGATCACCAGGAATTGGACATTTAGGCCCGAAGGTTAGCAATTTACTCTAATAAAAGCCTCTGATTCAGATCTTCCGATCTCTGTTACTTGGAGATTACTGGTAGGCTTCAAATTACAGTTGTACCAAGGCAGATGACATGTTCTAAATAAAGGGTCCACTAAAAAAATAGAAAAGATGGATATAAGAAAATAATACAAGTGATAATTATTCCAGCAATATTTTTGCATAGCATATTAACATCAGCTTGTTTATATTAAACTTTCGACAGTGCACACCATGAAAAACTCCATGAATAATGAGGTTTTCATTTGATTTGCAGGGTTCTATAGGTCAGACCGGCCTACCTGGCCCACCTGGGCTCACAGGAGAGGGAATCCAAGGCCCAAAGGCAAGATGAATAAGATGTACATCAGTATTCAGTACAAATCTCCATGACATGGACTTTATATGTTGGTCGAGTGGTTCTACAATAATATTGTGAATATGAAACGTGATAGAGATATTTTGTAGGCCCGTACTATCTGCCTGTCCATTTTGTCCAGGGTGAGCCTGGATTCCAGGGATTAGTGGGACCAAGAGGAGCCCCAGGTGAGGGTTTACCTGGGCAAAAGGTAAGATGAGTTCATGTCCTGTTCTATAAGAAGACATGGACACCACTGTAATGTTGGACCGTTTTGCAGGGGGACCGTGGATTTACAGGAGAACGAGGACGTAAAGGGGACAAAGGAGGAGAAGGGGAACCAGGACAAACAGGGCCAGCGGTATTGAACGTTTGTGAATGTTCTTATGCATGTGTTTATATATTTTTTGCATTTAGATTTCACTTGAAAAAATGACTGAACACTAAAAATGCAGGTCAAATAAATTTAATGTTAGCACGTCCGCCTCACACCTCCAGGGTCCGGGGTCCGAGTCCCGCCGGGACCATGTATGGGTGTATGCATGTTCTCCACGTGTGTCGGGGGTTTCCTCCGGGTACTCCGGTTTCCTCCCCCAGTCCAAAGACATGCATGTTAGGCTGATTGGCGTGTCTAAAGTGTCCGTAGTGTGTGTGTGTGTGTGTTTGTGCCCTGCGATGGACTGGCACCCTGTCCAGGGTGTACCCCGCCTTGTGCCCGATGCTCCCTGGGATAGACTCCAGGTTCCCCCGTGACCCTGAAAAGGTGTAAGCGGTTGAAGATGGATGGATGGATTATTATTTTGCAACCCTTACGTGATGTGTTTACTTGGCAGGGTAGACCAGGCCAAAAGGGAGAAACCGGCCTCACTGTAAGTGTGATCGAGCCATTGGAAAGAATATAGATTTCTGTCCAATCGTTGATGTGAGATGACCTGTGTGACGTTTTTTGTTTTTATTGTCCCGTGTCTTGCAGAGAGAAGAAGTTGTCAAATTAATTAAATCCATTTGTGGTGAGTTTTTCCATTTAGTCTATTTACATGCACTCCGTAAAGCAAAATCATGCTAACAAATAAATTAGAACAGGTGGAAGCAAACGTGGTGATGCAGTCTAGAGCCATGCATATCAACCATTTTTATCTTTTGCTACCTGTCGGTGCTTTGTCCGCCTCTGGGTTCAGTGCTGGTGGCTTACCGTCTGTGACTATAACATTAATGTGACTTTCTGATTCGGAAATTTGTCCTGAAGGAAGAATTACACACGAACGTTTCCATTTTGTGCGATTTTGCTTACAACACTAACTCCGCTTAATGTTAGCTCCTTAGTATTCACTGGATAGCCTTTGTAGCTACATAATAATTCCCTGAGCCCCCTAAGTGCTACATAGCCCAGTTTGCAAGGCAGGATGCTCAACCGGACATGATGCAGATAACCATATCTTCTGGCATTTTCCATTCCATTCCCTCATCTATAAATATGGTAATGTTGAAGCATCGACAAATGCGCAACGTCCAAAAACAAGAGACTATAGTCCACAATTAAGTGATCCGGTTGCCAAAATCTTTCAAGACTTCTCTTAAAATTACATTAGCTTGTCTGAACACTAATGCATCTTGAGACAAAGTCTGTATTCTTTTTTACATTTCAATAATCCTAAGAACAATTTCTTCTTTCAGGCTGTGGCGTGATTTGCAGATTCAGCCCCCTGGAGCTGGTTTTTGTGATCGACAGCTCAGAGAGCGTGGGTCCTGACAACTTCGACATCATGAAGGACTTTGTGAACTCCCTGATCGACCGTGTTTCCGTCAGGCCCAATGTCACACATGTCGGGATTGTGCTGTACAGCCACATGACTGCAGTGATCAGTGACCTGTATCAGCACCGGAGCGTTGATGAGTTGAAATCTGCCGTACGCCGAATGACCTACATGGGGGAGGGAACCTACACAGGAAGTGCCATCCATCAGGCCAATCAGCTGTTCCTTTCGGCACGGCCTGGAGTTCGGAAAGTGGCGGTGGTGATTACAGATGGCCAGATGGACCAACGGGACGTGGTTAAGCTGGAGGATGCAGTGCGAGACGCACACTCCAGCAACGTCGACATGTTCGTCATTGGTGTGGTGAATCGGAGCGAACCGTTTTATGAGAGCTTCAAGAGAGAGCTGGACATCATCGCCTCTGATCCGGATGAGGAGCACATCTTCCTGATTAGTGACTTCAGGACACTCACTGGTATGTTACCTTTTTGCAAATGACAAAGTGACGGATCATCTTTCGTGTACATATCGGACACAGAGCCACGATTTCAGCGACAATTGTAAAACAACACCAAACAAACCCACTGGCTCGAACGATTCCTCAGACCAATCCAATGGCACCATTTGGTGCGACATTTCTACAACTTTAGTTCCTACCTGAAAATTACTTCCCATTTACTGTTTGAGGTACAAACAATGGAAGAACAACTTATACGCACGGTTTTATCTTATCCTGTCATATACAACCTCTCACTAAATGTGCATTGAGACATTACGAAGAATAATAAAGCTTGGAATGAATTGCAGGACATCGTTAGTGACTCTGGTTAGTGTATTCAAAGTGCGCTTAGTTTATAAATCAAACACATTGATTAGTGCATTATTTAATTTGTGTTAGCTTGAGAAGATACTATATCTATATAGCTAATACGCATAGTTCTGAGGGTTAAAACTCCAGGCTTTAAACTCATGATATCTACCTTACTAACCTCATGTTTTGTTTTTATTGTGTTCTCTTTGGTTCAGCACTGGAGAGTAAGCTGTTGATTAAACTATGTGAGAACAGTGACAGCATGTTCAGTCAAACGCCCAACCCTGATCTCCTCCCTGTAACCGCCGGACTCCCATTTTACGATGAGGGATCATGGAGGAGGCCATACACCCCAACCTTTAAAGCAGACCATACACAGGTAGGCCATATCTGTCTATATCTGGCTCTTTTGTCTAGATCAGAAGAGAGCATTATTCAATGTCCTATAGATGCGATTCGTTATTGAATGTGGAGTCAATTGTTTGACTGGTTCTGTGGATATGACTCATCATTTAATGTATATAGATGTGATTCATTACTCAACATGCCATATGGCTTTGAATCATTATTTGATGTCATATAGACATGATTCATTATTTGATGTGTCGTATAGATGTGATTCATTATTCGATGTGTCAAATAGAACTGATTCACATCTATATGACACATTGAATAATAATTCATAACCATATGACACATTGAATAATGAATCATGTCTACATGAATCATCAAATAATGATTCGAAATGATTAATTATTCAATGTGTCATATAGACGTGAATCATTATGTGACATCATAGAGACATGAGTCATTATTTGATGTGTCAAATAGAACTGATTCTACATTTATTCATTTAGCAGACTCTTTTATCCAAAGCGACTTACAAATGAGACACACTCACACACCAATGGTAGCAGAGCTGCATGCAAGGTGCTAGCTTGCCATCGGGGGCAACTTAGGGTTCAGTGTCTTGCCCAAGGACACTTCGGCATGGGATCACCCGGGCCGGGATTCGAACCACCAACCCTACGATTAGTGGACTACCCGCTCTACCGACTGAGACACAGCCGCCGATTCTGTATGACAAATTGAATAATAATTCATATCCATATGACACATTGAATAATGAATCATGTCTACATGAAACATCAAATAATGATTTGAAATGATTCATTATTCAATGTGTCATATAGATGTGAGTCATTATTTGATGTGTCAAATAGAACTGATTCTATATGACAAATTGAATAATAATTCATATCCATATGACACATTGAGTAATGAATCATGTCTATATGACGCAACAAATAATGATTGATATGATTCACATCTATACAACACATCAAATATATTTTGAATAATAATTATTAATAATAATTATGAATCATGTCTACATGAAACATCAAATAATGATTTGAAATGATTCATTGTTCAATGTGTCATATAGATGCAAATCATTATTTATAGCAATATCAATCATTTGTTGATGTGTCGTATAGATTTGAATCATTTGTTGATGGTCTGTCTTTCTGTCTATCCATCCCTCTATCTACCCATCTACTACTGGAAAAATGTTTAAAAAAAAAACAAAACAAAAATGTCGCTGTAACATTTAAATACCTTACAAGAATTGCCTAGAATAGTGAAAATAAATCCTAAAATTGCTTTAATAGTAAATTAAAGCAACAATATCATATTCAGATCAGATATTATAGTGTTATTAACATAGTATTATTTGGGCAACAGGAGCCAGGAGCATCAGGAGGGATCTTGGACAGCACCACAGCACCATTCTTCAGTGGGGAGAACCCGAACAGTCTGGATGATCTGTGGCACACACATGATTCTGATCCAGGAAAAGCCTTCGAGAGACTGGAACCACGCACCACCAGCATCACCACTGAGCCACACCTACTACTGATTCAGGATGAATTTAGCCATGGTAACTGTTACACATTCATTGAAAGATTGTGTGTATAATTTACACAGTATGTCCAGGACATAATATTATGTACACTGCTCACAAGGACACGTTTATAGATGGATAACGTTGATGAAAATTAAACTGCAGATGCAACGCTTCTGTTTACAGACGACGCCTGCATGCAGCCGCTTGACCCCGGGCCGTGCCGCACGTACGTGGTGAAATGGTATTACGAACCCAAGGCCAACTCCTGCGCCCAGTTCTGGTTCGGAGGTTGCCACGGCAACAGTAATCGTTTCGACACAGAGAGCATCTGCCGGAAATCCTGCGTCATCAACTAAATCGCCGCCTCGCTGACCATTAAGTAATGAAAAATCAAGGCTATAAACCAAAGAGTATATACTTATATATTTATTAAAGCCGAGCAGCGGCGTGTTAAAGGCATGGAGGTTTAGGAAGTGGAGGAACACGAATACATTCACAGGTGCTATCTAACTAGGTGCTAAGTGGACCTCATTTATCGAATCTTTCACGGGAGCATTTACGCAAGAAACAAGGTGTTCGTATCGCTCCTGAGTTTGAGTAAATTTACATATAAGAAGTTCAAATCGAGTTTAAATTGCATATACATTATAGATTTCGCCAGAGTTAGCATGTGTCTACGGGATGTTTAGTGCATGCCACGTTTTTAGTTGTCATTTTGTCTTTTTCAACTCCTTTTATGGAGTTTCAATGGGCGTGGCTAAAGGGGAATCGGCTGAGCCGTGAAATTACGTGCCGTCATTTATAGCCGGTCGGCATTTAACGACATAAGCACGTGACATACGCACGTGTTCGATCGAACAAAAACATTTACACCCAACTTTATTAAACGAGTAATAAATGAGCGCCAACATGTTATAATATCTTACAATATACAGTTCTGAACATCGATATAACGTGCTGCAGCTCAGTGTCAGGGTCTCGGGCAATCTTCTTATAGCCGAGGCCATCTCTATGTAGATCTGGGGTGTCCAATCTTATCCAGAAAGGGCCGGTGTGGGTGCAGGTTTTCATTCCAACCATGCAGAAGCCACACCTGAGTCTATTGAAAGCCAGGATCAACTGATTAAACAGGTGGATTCAGGTGTGGCTCCTGATTGGTTGGAATGAAAACCTGCACCCACATCGGGCCTTTCCGGATAAGATTGGACACCCCTGATGTAGAGCAACAATTATTTCTTTCAGATCCTCAGAGAGTTCTTTGCCATGAGGTGCCATGTTGAACTTCCAGTGACCAGTATGAGGGAGTGTGAGAGCGATGACACCAAATTTAACACACCTGCTCACCATTCACACCTGAGACCTTGTAACACAAACAAGTCACATGACATCGGGGAGGGAAATTGGATAATTGGGCCCAATTTGGACGGTTTCCCTTAGGGGTGTACTCACTTTTGTTGCCAGTGGTTTAGACATTAATGTGTGTGTTGAGTTATTTTGAGGGGACAGTAAATTTACTCTGTTACACAAGCTGTACACTCACTACTTTACATTATAGGGGAGTTAATACTGATGTCTGGTGAAAATTTTCATGTGAATAACCTCATTAGAAATATATTTAATGAGAAAAATTGACACGTCCAATACTTTTTTCCCCCGACTGTAACCATCTAAAGATGACACCTAGCTTTCTAAAGACAAAACAGAACTTTCTAGACAGCACATACCCTTGTAAATATGAAAAGTATCCTCGCGAAGACAACATGTAACCTTCTAAAGAGAACATGTTCTGCTAAAGACAACACATGACCTTGAAAACGATGAAACTCGAGCTTCTCCTCAGCTGGTGGAAATGGGGAGAAGAGGCAGAGTGTTTAAATCATATTGTAAACCTCACTGCGCCTCTTAAAAATAAACACTTCTGTTTGTCTGCAATAGAAAACTGGAGGCTAGACTGACCTCAGACTGCAAACATTCTCACAATGAAGGATGATTAAAAACAAGGCCATGATGCTTCACGTAAACAGGTCATGATGTGGTTTATGTGCTTACAGTGTACTGCAATCTATAGCTTTTATTTAAATAACCTCAGTAAAAAAATCTTTTTGTAAATAAATGTTTAGTGAATTAATACATTTTAGAAATTACTTCATTTCGTGGAACAGTATGGGAAAAGAGCAAAATCATTCCCTTATTATTATTCTTATTATTATACCCCTATTGTTTTAGTTTTCCTATTATTATTATTATTATTATTATTCTGATCAACTCTAAGGCAGCCCATATAACCGCTCTGAAATTTGGCACACAGAAGAGTCTGATCTGGAAATTGTACAAATTTGGAGTCTCGAACTCAATCCATCTAGCGCCACCAACTGTCCAAATTTTAACCATGAGTCCCTCCGATTCCTTGGCTCAAGGACCGCACCCATCCATCCATCTTCAACCGCTTACTCCTTTTCAGGGTCACGGGGAACCTGGAGTCTATCGCAGGGAGCGTGGGGCACAAGGCGGGGTACACCCTGGACAGAGTGCCAGTCCATCACAGGGCACAATCACACACACACTCACATTCATACACTACGGACACTTTAGACACGCCCATCAGCCTAACATGCATGTCTTTGGACTGGGGGAGGAAACCGGAGTACCCGGAGGAAACCCCCGACACACGGGGAGAACATGCAGACTCCACACGCACACGGCCCTGGCGGGACTCGAAAAAGTTATTTATAAAAATGCTAATAGCTACTGACTCCTTTTGCCTGCAGTCAGAGGACTGGTCTTAATAGATTTCATGTTTCAGGATTGATATAAAGTGAAAAAGATTCAAATAAATAAATAAATAAATAAATATATGTTTTAATCATGATTTCAAAAAATGTACAACGGGTCATTTCACATCGAATTCATTCTCGGGAATCACTTATAAAAAATGAGATACGAGTACATGATGATGTAGCCCGGGTCTCTGGATGGATTGGGGTTACGTCCGTCGTACAGTCCAAAGTAGTGGATCGTGTTGGAACTGTTCAGGTCAAGCTGCAAATCACGATTAAAATGAAATTACATTCACTTCAATCATTCTTTAAAAAACTGTAGAGGAAAGCACAGATTCTTACACACCCTTACAGTCCGGCTCCAAATCTTCAGAATTCTTTTATTCAAATTCATTTGAGGAAGTTAGAAAACTTAAAAGATGATGTTTGGGACATTGAAGATAAATTCCACATCGCAGAACCATCGCTAAAAATATCATTATTGAACTTTACCTAAACCCAATTAGTAATCTTTAGGCATCAAAAGGAGGGCATATTATTATTATTATTATTGTATTATTATTATTATTATTATTGAGAGTTTTACAGTTTCAGGTCAGAGTAAATCAAATGGAAATTATTATTATTTAGCTGTTAGCAACCTGCGGCGTGAGATCGATCCTCCATGGGTCCACCTGCAGTCCGTCACACCATCCGGCGCGACCGTACAGCCACGTGCCGTGTTCGTTAGGCACCGCCCCCTCACGCACTCGCATGGCGCAGCCCAGAGGCAAATCTACAAAAACATTTTAATACTACACTATAATCAGGATCAGGTGATGATACAGTACCGCTAAAACATTTCAAATATTCTGCATAACATACTGTACGAGTCAGTCTCACACTCGCTTCTATGGTACTGGGAAGTCCGTCTCCGGTTTTAAGGCCACGCCTTCAAAATGGTCTTTTAAACTCGAACTTTTTTTTTTTTTTTTTTTAGAAATAACTGCGTGTCCTACGGTTTGTTCGAGACCCCGACCAACGTCATACGGTTCTAAACAAGTATGCGATGGTTTAGTTTTGTTTTAAATAAATAATAATTAAAAAAAAAAAAAAAAAAAAAAAAACACTCGCCAGCAGAGTCAAAGGTGAGTGAATTGTTGTGGGCGGCGTTGACGAGGAAGAAGTGCGACGTCACGCAGAATTCGCCACAGTTGTTATCATCGCTGCCGTGGCCTGTGATCACGGCGTACAGCTCCACCTGCATTATACATTGCACACACACACACACTTCATATTACCTACCGACAAGAGGTGCGTGATACTGTAATAACGTGCGTGACATCTAATGTATATTTGATCATTTATGCATCATTATTTATTTTTTTTAACATTTAATCGCAGTATACAGCTATAATACTATAAATGGGCGGCTGTGGCTCAGTCGGTAGAGCGGGTTGTACACTAATCCACTAATCGTAGGGTTGGTGGTTTGAATCCCGGCCCGGGTGATCCCATGCCGAAGTGTCCTT
>JAFFST010044369.1:75459-99858 GCA_022414735.1 Noturus placidus | reverse complement strand
CACCTTGCATGCAGCTCTGCTACCATTGGTGTGTGAGTGTGTCTCATTTGTAAGTCGCTTTGGATAAAAGCGTCTGCTAAATGAATAAATGTAAAACTTCTACCTTATAACATATGGTCTGTATGCTTATCCATCCATGTATAAACTCCCACATATAAAAAAAACTCTCGAAATGATTTTATAATAGATACACTGAATGACCAGAGGTTTATGGACACCGGACCATCAGACCCATATGTGGTTCTTCTCCAAACAGTTCCCACAAAGTCAGAAGCACATAATAATACACAATGTCTTTGTATAACGCTATAGCGTTACGATTTCCCTTCACTTGAACTAAAACGAACCCAAACCTGTTCCAACACGACAATGCTCCTGTGCACAAAGCGAGCTCCATGAAGACATGATGTGTGAAGACTGGAAGAAGACAGAAGAACTCGAGTGTCCTGTACAGATCCCTGACCTCAACCCTACTGAACACCTTTGGGATGAACTGGTGTCTCCTCACATCAACATGAGCACATGACCTCGACGTCTCGAACGCTCTTGTGTGAATGAACACGAATCCCCACAGCGATGCCCCGAAACCTAGTGGAAAGCCCTTCTAGAAGAGTGGAGCGCATCTTAACAGCAAGAGGGAATAAATCCGGAACGTGATGTTCAACACGCACGTGCGATTTCTGGTAATGAAGTGTCACCAAACTCTTGGCCAGATCATGTCTATACCTTTTTATTCTAGAATGTAATCCATCGCTAGGTCATATACTGTAACTTTTGTAAGAGAAAACGGTAATAAATAAAAATCTTAAAGTCTGCTCTGTCACCTTTTTGGTTGAAGGTGGAACCGTGAACTTGATCTCCTGAAATCTGGAGTTGTAATCCCTGTCGAAGGTCCCGCCCTTGTACAGGAACGTTAGCATGAAGGGGTAAAGCTGCTCAGGGGATTGTCCTGTAAACAAACAATAAAATAAAAATGAGTACATATTTATTTATCATTTGTGGAATCTGGTGACTTTTAATTACTTTCTTAAATGAATTATGTTTATAGTAAGAAGAACAATAAGTCAGCGCTGGAGATGTAGCTATTATTTCAGCGCTGTGAGGTTATCCTGAAGTTATCCGGCGCTGACCCGAGCGCTTGCTGTGGCTGAAGCGCAGGTGGAGGGATATGATCCAGGGCATGGCCCAGGGCGGTGTCTTCATGACCAGATCACAGCGCTCGCTGTTCAGTAGAGGGAGGAGCGGAGACACGTCCGTCAGCCAGCGGCCCGTTCCTCTGAACACACATACACCACATTTCAGCACGCAATTTCATTCGCAGGAGATCAACCTGAACCCGGCTCTGCAGCCCGAGCCGGGGTTAAAACGGGACTCGCAACCTTCTGGCATCTGACGCTGCCTTCAGGTCCTCCGAGGAACTCTGTGCGTATGAGCTTACCAAGACTGCGAGATTACGAAGTGATGCGTGTTCGACTGGATTTCGCCGGAACAACAAATGGCGTACGAAAACTTCTTCCGGTTTTAACGGATTTATTTATTTTGTAGCATCGGAAACAATAAAGCGATGGTTTTTTTTTTTTTGCCTTATTGAAAGAAAATAAAGAAACGAACAGTCGGGGCTTGTAGAAAAGTTTACTTGTAATTCCGACATTGTGTAGGAGTTCGCGTGCATTCATCTTGTAATTACGACATTTCCGCCGGGTCTTGAAGGCGGCACTGACCACCAAGACACGACATGACCGTGACATAATGTAACAAACCTGATGGAAAAAACAACAAACTCGTACCGAATTTGTAATGGTCATCACGGGAATTGTACTGGTTTTAATGGAGACTGTAACTAATAATAATAATAATAATAATAATTAATCAATTTGTATAGTGCTTTTTACAATGGTACATTGTCTCAAAGCAGCTTTACAGAAATATCATTTTACATTTACAAGCGACTTACAAATGAGACACACTCACACACCAATGGGAGCAGAGCTGCATGCAAGGTGCTAGCTTGCCATCGGGGGCAACTTAGGGTTCAGTGTCTTGCCCAAGGACACTTCGGCATGGGATCACCCGGGCCGGGATTCGAACCACCAACCCTACGATTAGTGGACAACCCGCTCTACCGACTGAGCCACAGCCGCCCCAACTGGGTCTCTACTGGTAATTTCTTGCCTTCTACTGGTGGCATGTAACGTCTAGTGGATACCATTTAGTCCCACTAATGGAAACTGTTTTAATGTTTAGCTGATGGTTTGTAAGGGTATTTGTAGTGGAAACCATTAGAATATCTGCAATGGATTCTATTGTTTTGGGTTTTTTTTCCTCCAGCAGGTATTTAAATCTGAATGGAGTTTATTTATAATGAAATTTTTATTTGTGCCTAAAAATAAATAAATAAAAATAAACATGATAAAAGAAATAAGAACAGAAAAAAAAACACATAACCAAAACAATATTTTCTCGATTTATTATGAAATATAATTACAATTTGTTGGTATTTGTTATTATTTATTATCTCATTTCGTAAACACTTATTATAGTATACAGTATATTGCCCCCCCCACCAGACAGGACATTCCTCCAATTCTAAAATAAATACCTGTAATAAACAAAGCCTCCTTGTGTGTGTGTGTGTGTGTGTGTGTGTGTGTACCTGCGGAAGGCGGTGATCCAGCGGCCGAGCTCCATGTTACAGTAAGGACTGGACTGATTGCAGCAGATGAACAGCTGCACCGTGTGATCCCAGTGCGCGCACGTCTCGTCCCTGCGGCCGGGACAGGACAACGCCGCGTCCAGCTCCAGCACATCAAACCCCAACAACTCTAATCAAACGACAGCAAACGTCCAACACCATGAACACCGGACATGTATACAGGTTTAACATCATGGTGTGTCGCATCGTCGGCGTCTCGGTGAGGACGCGGTTAAATCACGATTCGTCAATCCAACGTATACAAATGTTAAATAAATAAATAAATAAATAAATAATTCAAGGTGAATCCTGTTTTGAAGGAATAATTTGGACTATTGCTGGCCGTTTTTTTTTTTCCCCCTCATTTTGATGTGAACATTAACCGAAGCTCTTGGATCGTATCTGCATGATCTCATGGACTGCGCTGCTGCTGACCGACCGGCCGATTGGATAACTGCATGGAAGGTAAGTGTGAAACCGGTGTGGAATAAAACACCGCTCTGTTATGTTGCGATTAACCGTGAGCTTAAACAGACCTTTGGGAAGCTTCACCGAGGCCCGGGCTCCTGCCTCACCCTGCATCAGCGTGTGATTAAACACAGGAACGACGGCAGCGGGACGTTTAACACGAGCCAGCAAGGCGGCGTTGAAGTCAAACCTGCCGAGAGAAATGTGGAAACGTCTCTTTAAAAGGTGTCAGTCATAACCAGTCACGTTTTTAAATCGCCGGACCGTTACGCTAGTGTAGCGGGTCAGAATAATGACTAACGAACAGATACTTTTGCTTGGATCGTGGATTTGTTCCGTGCAACATCTCAAAATATCAGTACACAAAATCCACCCTTTGCGATCTTAGCATAAATGTAAGACCCTCGTCCTAAAAGCTCAAATTAATACATATAATGATGTACATTTGCCTATTAACCTTTAGCCAAAATTAAGTTTTTTAATCTCAGAGAGCTCTAAAACACAAACATTCATGAGGTGTTATGAGCCGTGGACCTACCACTCTGCCTGCCAGCTTAAGAACCGGAATGATGGATACAGGAACCAGCCCATTTCCGCCAGCGCCCCCTGCTGGTCAATCGCAATAAAAAAGTTGGGTGATGGAGTGAGCTGGAACGTGACGTTCACCGGCTTCCCTGATCTGTTCTCACACACACACACACACACACGCACACACACACACGGAGGTCCAAAACCTCACACAGTACATTTTCTTCTCCATTATCCTGATTATAACCTCTGAGAGGGGCTTACGATAGCGCCTGAGCCACAGCAGGCTCGAAGTGCAGCATAGCAGCAGGAATGTTCAGGGTGGTGTTACACTCATCTCCAGCACAGTTCATGTCCTGGATCGGGTTGCCAGGTAACGCGTGAACCAGCACACCTACCGCTTTGGAATCCGCCATGGCTTTAATCTTAGGGGAGGGGAAAATAGATGATATGTATGTATGTACAGTACATCAAGATGTTTTTAGACATGTTTTGGAATCTTCTGATTGGTCAGAAGGTGTCGATTACTTTTCATCGTCTCACCTTTGTGAAAAAAGAGCAGCCGCTTTCAGAAATCCAGGCCACGGCTCCGGCGGCTGCAGGAACGGGCTCACAGCCGTCACCCGCTCCGACCACGACGTACTGCTTTTTTTCCCAGCGGCCATTCAGCCAGTCGTACCTGGCGTTCAGGCGCTTCGTGATCACCGGAACTTTCCACTCTGAGAGGGGAGAGTGAGATGAGAGCGAGTAAGTCAGTATCACGCACGGGTTCTGTATTTGGTTGTGAACAGAGCGTACGCACCTGGACCGGTGAACACCGCTTGCGCCAAACCGCAGTTGTGTCCGCCGCATCCCCACGAGTAGAGCACTCTGGGTATCCAGTTCCCCAAGGCGTAGACGGGGATGGGGGAGAAATGAAGCCTGGATAGAATTTCCTTACCCCTGCGAACATGAGAAAGGATGTTAGTGAAACCATCTCGTGTGAGAGTGAAGAAACACTGTACAGCTTGCTGTGGAAGTTACTACAATAAGCATATTACCAAAAGTTTGTGAACCCCTGAAAAATCACACACATACGCTTGTGCTAGACGTAGAAGTGGAGCGAAAATATCAATATAAATTCAACACCGCAACCCAGAATGCAACAGATGCATGCTCTAATGCAGGGGTCTTTAACGTTTTCCAGGCCAAGGACCCCCAAACTGATGAGATGGAGCGGGGACCCCCTAATTATATATATTGTATGAAATTGTGTTATATCAAACTGGTACCAAAACTTTCGCGAACCCCATGCAGTACCTCCGCGTACACGCACGCACGCGTACACGCACGCACGCGTACACGCACGCACACACGCACGCACGCACATACACAGACAAACACGTAGACGTTGACACGCGCGCACACTCACACACACACACCTGTGCGCTGCGGCGGCGGCGACCCGGTAAACCTGCTCTCTCATCCACAACACATCCTGAGCCGCGGAATCATCCAGAGACAGGAAGAGAAGTTCAGCACCGACCGGAAGGAACTCAATCAGATCGGACACGGAGGACTTGGACGTCCAGAGACACTCCAGGAAAGCGGATTTATTCGTGAACGCGTGGATGATCACGGAGGAGTTGGACGTCTCCTTGAGAGGATAGACAAACTCCCCGTCTAGGGTTTGAACCCGGAAATGTGGAGCAGGATCTCCCGGGTCAAACCCGGATAAACCGGACCGCTCTCGCGCGTGCACTCTGATGTTCACGCTCTCCTCCACAGCGATGTTAGCCGCATCCGCGTGACCGGACAGAGTGACACAGTGCAGAATGACCCACAGCAGTGTCCGAGCTGAGTGACAGCGCGTCATGCTGAGGCGACAACCTGCTCATCAACACAGTCTACATCATGGAGGTTTACGGCGGAGTTTATACGTGATCAGAGTCACGTGCCCAGCGTCACGTGCCCAGCGTCACGTGCTCAGCGTCATTTACATAACGAGGCGTGGTTTAAACAAAACCCGGAAGTTTGAGCGGTGTCCACTTCAAACCTCAGCTGGGCGTCAATTTGTAAACAAACGGGGAAATTACACCTAAATAAATAATATATAGGTTTCTTGTCTAAATACAACCAGAAATTATTATTATAATTATTGAGATGGCATGATACAGCATTTTTATTTTCCGATATCCACACCCATCCCATATTTAGTTTCATTTAAAAACTACGTTTTTAAATGATTTAAAAAAAAAAAAAAAAAAAAAACTGAAACACCGCACACAAAAATCATTTGTAAATATAATCAAGAATAAATATAATAAAATCTTAATAAAAGAAAAAAGAAGAAAAACATTTGTTAGGATCTGGTTGACTGATTGGAAGGTCAATGGTCAAGCTACCAGTTTTGGGGCCCTTGAGCAAGGCCCTTAACCCTCTCTACTCCAGCGGAGCTGTAGCATGGCTGACCCTGCACTCTGACCCCATCATCCTAACATGTCTGCGAAGACAAAAAGAAAAGCTTCACTGTGTTGTAATGTGAGGAGTAAAGACTCGTCCTTGTCCGATCTTTATTTCTCGGGCTGATATCCAATCCAGTGGGTTTTTTTTTTGCTGGTACACGAAATACTTGCAGCAATAAAGTTCTCTGTCTAAAGTCTATTTATCTAGTGCAAATTTTGTTAGACATTTATGACTTGCATTATTGAGACGGTTTATATAATTAGCGTATAATATAGAATTATCATTCTGTATAATCCGTGTGTATATACACACGCAGGATATATATATATATATAAACATAATTTGTTTGTCTTTTTATGTATTGTGAGATTCCATTCACATTCTACTTCTCTCTATCTATCTACACACAAAATATATATTTTTTAAAACAGACAAAGATTCGTTCTTTCCATCGAAACATGGAAATGGGGGTGCCATTAATTCTGAACGGACATGATATAGCGTCAACCTCTTTATAACCCGAGGTCGGTATGGATAACGTAATGAAACACAGAACCGTGTTGTATGTTGTCCAGACGGGTTTTTACTGAAGAATATTTCGAGGTCCACCGGAAATCAGTTAAAGACATCACTATAAAAATGAAAAACAATGGAATACTGCTTTGAACTGTGGGAACGTCAGTATGGAACATTACCTCACTCCATAACCACATGTTTATTAAGTGACTGTACAATAACAAATGCAAAATAAAAAAAAAATAAAAAAATACAGAAAAGGAATACATTTCTAGAACCAAATCTGGGAAGAGACACGTGACACTTTCTTGTTCCACGGAACAGATCAGGTGATGTTAAACGAGGTGTAGCTGCACACAGCTTTAACACACAAACACCGGAATCGCTGCCATTTCCTCAACGGCCTGAACGTGAGGTCAAAACTTTAACAAAACCGTCTTGAGTAATCGAACCTACGGGGGGAAAAAAAAACCCCCAACTAAACGTTCAGGATTTTAACTGGCTCTGGATACGCGTACATACACTTATATATATATAAAAATAAACTAGCTGAAATATTAATAGTAACGAAGCTATAATGAAGTGGTCTGAGGATAGACACGGTTTTAAATCAACGGCCCCAGAGTGGCCTAGTTTGCGTTTCACTCCGTGTAACTCATGAACGTTTTTAATATATTACACATACGTGTGTGTGTACATATTACACACACACACACACGGTGTCTGAAAACTCTTCACACAGGGCAAATGAACATTTTAGCACAATGGAACCTCATTTACGAGACATGTCTTTGTAAACACACACTGTCATCTCTCTCACTCGGGATGAGCTCGTGTGAACACGTCTGCGCTTATGCAGGTCGGTGCAATTCCAATGCGTTCCTTTAAATGATGTGTGCTATATCGTTTCCTACTACGCCACGGCCTTCTTTTTATCAAAAGCACTCTCCAAAGCTATCTGTGGGGAACAAATATATATAATATAAACTAATTATGAAACATTTTGCTAAAGTGTTAAATTTAATTTCCACCCAAAGTATAAAGACCTTCAGGACACCCTGTGTGTGTGCACGCGTGTATATTATATATGCGTGTGTGTGTGTGTGTGTGTATACATACATATACACACATTATATATTGCCCTTGATAAAATTTGTGTTCTTGACATCAAGGTAGGTAACAGCGATGACAGAAAACCATATCATTCACATCAGAGGTCAGGAGGTAAAAAACTAGAAGAGTTTACATTTTGGGATGTGTGTGTGTGTGTGTGTGTGTGTGTGTGTGTGTGTGTGTGCACATTTATAAGGGTTTGGCTTCAGTCCACACCCGGCTGTGAGTATGCGTCCAGCTGTGAGCCGAATGTGGCGTTTATGGCGGATATCAGCTCAGGGGAAGCGGCGATGAACAACGTGGTCGTCTTGCAAGCGCATTTTTAAAATATCTTCCCTTTTTTCGTTTTCTTTTCCAAAGTCCTGTAGAGAAAAAGGGAAGCGTCCGCGTTAGTGAGGAACTACACACCGGATAAATCAGTCAAACACATCGAGAGATCGATACGTGTTTTTCTTCCCGTTATTTGGCGACGCGATAGGTCAAATTACACAGAAAGTGTCTTCGCCGAGTGATGGAAAGCCGGAGTAACACACGGGTCACGTTCGAGTCTCGGCTACGTTTCAACACTCGCCCCGGTCCGCTTACGGTCACCGTTTCCATCCCCGACGCCATCATGAATCCCGTTTCTCTACTTGAGTGAAGTCTGTTAGATGACAGACAGAACTAGTCGAAACAGATGTAGACTTCACGCACGAGAGCGTGTAACAAAATCTAAATTTGATCCGTCTACGTTTCATTTGCAGCCCGTCTTAAGGAATGAACACGGCTACAGATATGAACAGGAAGCCAGATTTAGAACATACAGCTACAGATTTGTGTTCTCGCTTCAATTCAACCTTAATTGTTCCACAGGAAGCTGTGTACGCTGCAAAAGACCAACAGGAAGTTCTGGTTGTTGTAGTCTCATCATGCGTGCGCTCACATTTACTTCACAATCGTTATGTTAAGTACATCTGATTAATAAATAAGATTATATAACGTTTGAATCAAACGCGCTAAATTCACATTTTCCCCCCGTTTCCGAGCTTGAACTTATCGCAGTATGCAAATTATTGCAGGATGTCGTGGTACACAGAAATGTTTATCTGCCCAGAACTCTCTGTTACAACCCAAATGATGTTCACTCACTCATGTCCTAAATGCTAACTTATTTGTGTTATGGAAAAATGGATAAACATCGCCCCCTAATGGGCGAGGAGGATATATATATATATATATATATATATATATATATCTCCAGAGATTCCAGTGACGTCCAGCCTACACTTTCCTATGCTTACGGGTAAAGGTTAAGAGCTTCCTAAATGTTAGTGTGATCTGCTCTGGATTCTGATGAGCGCTTGTAGGGTTGGAAGTAGAACCTTTAAGGGTTTGACTTTATTTTCTAAGAGAATAAACAGTCAAGTTCAGGCTAAGCTTGTTAAACGCACGCAGACGTGACGTTGGTGCTGACCTGGAGGCGTCGAGTTTCTGCTGCTCGAGGATGCGCTGCTGGCTCTCCCAGTTTGCTCTCTCGTCCTCGAACTGACGTCTCCTTTCCTCGAGCTCCTTGTGCTGAGCCTCCAGGTTCTTCTTCATCTGCTCGTTGCGCCGCTGCAGCTGTGTGAGAGAAGAATCCGCGACCGTGAGCGCAGGCGTTAAGTCAGAGTGTGTGGGACAGTAGACCTTTACACGGCAGTGATTGTGGAAGAGCTGTAAGAAAGCCATACCTCTGCCTCGGAGTCTTTCAGCTTCTGGACCTTCTCCTTGACCTTCATCTCAAACACCTGCTCCATCTCCATCTCCATCTTCTTCATCTTGGTCACGTGCTCTCGCCTTTCCTCCTCCATCTGCGCCAAAGGGCTCCTGGGGGACGCACCGGCATGCGCACGTGCACAACAGAGTTACAAACCAGAGGACAGACTGCAGTCATAAATGATTACATTACAGTGGTACTGCTCCAGAGAGAGCCGTCTCATACATCTGTAGTGATGTGTGTATGAGAGAGAGAGAGAGAGAGAGATGGGGTGATAGAGAGAGATGCAGACTGACAGAGATGGAGATAGACAGTGAGAGAGACAGAGATCAGGAGATAGAGAGACATAGAGACAGACTGACAGAGATAGACAGAGTGTGAGACAGACAGAGAGATCGGGAGATAGAGAAAGAGAGAGATAGATAGAGACAGACTGACAGATAGACAGTGAGAGAGAGACAGAGATCAGGAGATAGAGAGACAAACAGATGAGAGAGAGAGAGAGAGAGAGAGAGAGAGAGAGATAGATAGACAGACTGACAGAGATAGACAGCGAGTGAGAGAGATTGGGAGATAGAGAGACAGACAGATGACACGGAGAGAGAGAGAGAGAGAGAGAGATAGATAGATAAAGACAGACTGACAGAGATAGACAGTGAGAGAGAGACAGATCGGGAGATAGAGAGACAGACAGATGAGAGAGAGAGAGATGAGAGAGATAGATACAGACTGACAGATAGACAGTGTGAGAGAGAGACAGAGATCGAGAGATAGAGAGACAGACAGATAGAGAGAGAGAGAGAGAGAGAGACAGATAGACAGTGTGAGAGAGACAGAGATCGGGAGATAGAGAGACAGACAGATAGAGAGAGAGAGAGAGATGAGAGAGAGAGATAGATAGAGACAGACTGACAGATAGACAGTGTGAGAGAGAGACAGAGATCGGGAGATAGAGAGACAGACAGATGAGAGAGAGAGAAAGAGAGAGAGAGACAGACTGACAGATAGACAGTGAGAGAGAGAGACAGATCGGGAGATAGCGAGACAGACAGATGAGAGAGATAGATAGAGACAGACAGTGTGAGAGAGAGACAGAGATCAGGAGATAGAGAGACAGACAGATGAGAGAGAGAGAGAGAGATAGAGACAGACTGACAGATAGACAGTGAGAGAGAGAGACAGATCGGGAGATAGAGAGACAGACAGATGAGAGAGAGATGAGAGAGAGAGAGAGAGAGAGAGATAGATAGATAGAGACAGACTGACAGATAGACAGTGAGAGAGAGAGACAGATCGGGAAATAGAGAGACAGACAGATGAGAGAGAGAGATGAGAGAGAGAGATAGATAGAGACAGACTGACAGATAGACAGTGTGAGAGAGAGACAGAGATCGGGAGATAGAGAGAGACAGATGAGAGAGAGAGAGAGAGATAGATAGAGACAGACTGACAGATAGACAGTGAGTGAGACAGACAGAGATCGGGAGAGAGATTGATGCCTGCAGAGCTCCATGGACAGACAGCTGACAGGTCAAAGCTACAGACAAGCACTGAGGAAACCACGAAGATAAAAATCCATCCAACATTCCAGGTTTTTCCAGATTTTCCAGAGGCACACAGTCTAGACAGATGACTGGGGTTAAAAAGCAAAAAAGGTCAGAGCGCTGATTGGAGGTTAGTAGGCTAAGCAGACACATGGAGTTCCAACAAATATGCAATAAATACCAGGATAACACAAGACATCACCTAAACCCGAATCTCTAGATCTGTTTCAACGCATCGATTTAAAAAGTCAACGAATCTCCAAACGAATGGAGAAAATCTTAAATCAATTATTATCTGGACAACAAAACACCCAAAAACAACCCCTTGTCTAGAGAAGCGCTATACAAGTGTAACTATAACCAACTACTCTAGATTGTGAACAACACTGATCACGTATCAGTCGGAGGAAACCGAACAGAACCGTATCGGGTCAAATATCGAAGAATCAAAATCATAGTGGGTAAAAACATGTGAATAATTTAATGACTGTGCAGGATGTTTTACATTAGATTTAAGGACTTATCTGTGCCTTCCTTTTAGCAGACAGCCATCATCTCTATTTTCCCATGTATGTGTATGTGTGTGTGTGTGACTTTACTGCATGGACATTTTTTCAAGCTGGCAGTTGAGGAAGTGGGGAAAAAAAAAGGGAGAAACAAAAATCCACCACAGACACTAGAGGGCGCCATCACCAGTGCAGGAGAGAGAAACTGTTTTGCTTTGAGAGAGAGAGAGAGAGAGAGACGGGGGGGAAAAAAAAACGACACACAAAAAAACAACAAAAATACCACACTTACATGCCTTCGACCGAGTCAGCTCTACAAAAACAGAAACACACAAACTTAGCATGCTGAAATCAGTGTGTGGAACAAGGAGCAACACAATAAACGCTCAAACGAGAAGAAAAAAAAAAAAAAAAAAAAACAACACGAGTGCTGAAACTGACTCGGATCACACGAGCAAATAACGGTGCTCCCGCTGTGGTTTCCTGTCAGTTAGTGGTGAACCCGTCGACGCAGCTCATTGGCTGCTGCACTGTGTGTTAGTGTGCAAGTACGTGCTCGCGCATGCGTAAGTGTGACTACAGGCCAGATTAACCGCTTTATGTGACCGAGTTCAGCTGAAGACGAAGCCAGGAACGAATGACAGGAACTGGTCACGCTGCTGTCATTTCAAAACAAGAAAGAAACCGCCGACTGACTGACGGAACGACGGCATCGCGGATACACGACCTGATTACAACGCTCGCGTGTCCACTGCTTACCGATTACGACCCTGGAGAATTCTGGATCCCGATTGGTCAAAAAAAGCCTTCCTTCCTTTTCTAACAGCGGACCACATGTTTAATATGAACCTGGTCCTTCAAACACGCCGTCGTTTCTATAGTAACGCCTCACAGGGACGTCGGTCCCTTCGGACACGGGAATGGTCTTCAGGATGCTTGTGTTTGACAAGTCTCAATCGTGTCTTATTAACATCAAGACAAAATAAATAAATAAATAAACAAACAACCAACAGACCTGCGAGGGAAGGAGCTTTTACGGCAACTATAAATGGATAAAAAGGACGTCTTTCTTCGAAGAAGTAAAAAAAACTTAATATCCTCTATTAATATATATATATATATATATATATATATTTTTTTTTTTTTTTTTTTTTTTTAAATCTTATTGTACACATTTCAGTCAGGAAAATGTAATCAAGAGCGATCTAAATTCTAATTCGGTCTACAATCTGTTTAGTTAAAGAACAATCAGGAGGAGAACGCTTTGTCGATGTGCCGTCGAGACCGAATTCTTTTCCTTACACTCTGGGTTAAAGACGGAGATGTTCGAGCGCGCGGATACGTACTTGGTCAGCTGCCCTTTGGTCTTGTTGTTCTCCATGCCGTTGCAGGTGACGGCGGCCAGCTTCCGGCTCCTGTAGTTCTCGTAGTGGACGTTGTTGGTGACGTCCTTCAGGTCCTGCATGTGAGTCCTGCGGGTAAAGCACGGCCTGTTAAAACACGTGGCGGATCGCGCTCTGCGATCGCGCTAGAGCAACAACGCTGGATAGATACTCAGAAGACGGTGTACACTACCGCTCAAAAGTTTAGACACCCTCGTCTCAATGTTGGGATCAAAAAAAAAAAAAATAGATCCATCCTAAATATACCGATGGGTCTACACCGACGTCAAACGTTTAAATCACACACCTTCATATCGAACGGTTGTTAAGATCATGAGAAACAGCTCAGTCGGGTGTTCACAAACTTTTGACTGCTAGCGTACATGAATAAATGCATGATGATAGTATTGAGATGCAAATTTAAAGTTAGATTAAGGTCAACAGCACGCGGTGTACCTGATGAGCATGTTCCGCAGAATGGTGAAATCGCAGTGGTCTCCATTTTCAACTGTATGGGAGGGGGAGATTGATATATTTCTCATGTGTTAGAAAAGCTTAATGGGTTAACATAAAACTAATCCTGCATTAAAAAAAAAAAAAAAAAAGAGAGATTAATCTCAATCTAATAAAGGCAACACACTTTTAAAGATGTATTAAGTAAGATTAATCCCCCCCAACAGTTATGTATGTTTGACACTGAATTTATTATTAGTTTTTAGTTCACTCTGCCATTCCCAACCATGTGCCCGAAGCTCCGCCCCCATGATCTAGAACACAACTGACAGGAGGGCGTGTCCAAGCACAAACAAGCACTCCGGACCAGAAGTCAGTTTTCACAAACAGGGTTTTTCAGCAGTTTAATTCACTTGTGCTAAGGCCATGTTTTGTTTAATAAAAAACAAGTAGTGCATCTTTACGTAATTCTGTGTGTATTATTGAATTTACAAGCATTACTATACAGATCAAGTTGAATAGCTGTGTGTATGAGGGAGAGAGAATGAAAGCGTGTGTGTGTGTGTGTGTGTGTTCGGTTTCAGGCCTGTAGGGAAGAACATGTGTCAGTGTCAGCGTGCTAGTTAGCATACCTTCTGCCACGCCCCATGGGTACTGCCTCCCTCTAACCTTCTTCCCGTTCGCTTCGATGATGGTGTTGCTGCCGACTACAGCAAGAGGAAGTCGATCCTACACACACACACTTAATTGGAGCTCCACACAAGTACAACGTTTTCCACATGCACAATAAACTCCTCCTATAACCTGCTTTCTAAAATGAACAACAAGTGGGAACAGGCTTAGAACTCTCACTTTAATCTTCTTCACCAGCTTGTTCTCCTCTTCGTCGTCGGTTTCTGGAAACTCGTAGATTTTGATTTTGTGCTCCTGGATTTCTCTCATGATCTGAAACAGGAGAACGAAGGGAAGGTGAATGTTTGATCGAGTTCCTTAACACGAGCACAAAGACGCCCTCGAAGTAGGATTGTCCTTTGTTTATTTTCTTGCCCTCATTTCAGAAGACTGATGGTGAAGGGATTTTGCTGCGAGTTAAAGTGTGAACAAATCCGATAATATTAACCTGTAGAGCTTCACATTTCCAACTGGGAGACGATTCGCTAAAAGAAAAGATGGTCAATACTCCGATTACCGGAGCGGAGATGCACGAAAACAAAATCGCGCTGCCCGTGTGTGAACAGAACACGTCGGACCCTGTGGAGGACGATATTTAAGGTCTACCCCGGGATGATGGACCGATAAGAGCCGTCTCGTTAAAATGTAGTACATGTAATAGCAGCGAGAACGATAAATATTGCTCCAGCTCTTGCTAAGTTCTTCCAAACAGCACCGAGTCAAATCGTTTAGATTTATTTGTGTGTTCAGATTAAATAAACAAATAAATAAAACCAGGTTGGGATTTATGCTCTATTTCTGTTCTGCCTCTCGGTGTCTCTCCTCCTGCTGGGATAATACTCAAACAGATGGCGCGGCGCACGTGGAGATCCGAGTTGCTCGACACTCCTGACTCGTATCCATGCTAGATTAGCCGAGCTCAAACCCAGGTGAGGGGAGCGAAGCAGGTTCGCGTGCTGGGAAATATTCACGGATCGTCGGCTAGCGCGACGCTTAACCGGCACGCTCGAGTCGTTCTGTCAGACGGAAAAATCAGCTGTTCTTGTTCCAGATTGACCGATCGTCTTCAATGCTCGACTCTGATTGGTCAGGAGGTGTTGATTATTTCTAGAAGAAATTGTAGGTGTATATTAACGAGCTGGTTCCAGTACGTTCTCGTTTCGGTAGCGGCAACTTACACAGGGGCTTTAACTGCGAATACGCCGGACGAAAGCGTTACAAAATTGCGTGTAATCACGGATGTAGTGCAGTTTTCTGTGCAGAGATGTTTTAGCATTTATGGAAGGAGTCTCCAGTGAGAGAGAGTTTTGTAACATGGGAAGGTCTTCATGAATAAAAAGGAGAGAGATGGGATGGGGGGGGGGGACTGCTGTACCCAATGATGAACAGACTAATATATATATATATATATACTGTATAAATATTATATTTGTGATTAACTTGGCCGAAAAATAACTAGCCAAGCTAATTGAATATGCGACGAACTAATTAGCGAGTGTTGTTTTTTGCTCAAATGCTTTACTTTCTTTTCATTCGCTGTTCAGGAGAGAGTAGGAACAGTGAGACCTCCAGCGAGCGAACCTGTTTCTTGAACTGTTGGCACTCTTCGGGGGTGAGGGTATCCGCCTTGGCAATCAGAGGGATGATGTTCACCTTCTCGTGCAACCGTTTCATGAACTCGATGTCCAGCGGCTTCAGTCTGGGCGGGAAAACAAAACGCAAATCAAACACCGAGCATGGGATACAAAAACACCAGACACTTAGGAACAGATCGTGAATTCCACAGAGCCGATACGACAGAGAGAGTGAGAGAGAGTGCGAGAGAAGATGGAGAGAGAGAGAGAGAAACATGGAGAGAGAGAGAGCGAGAGAAAACATGGAGAGAGAGAGCGAGAGAGAGAGGAGAGAGTGAGAAAACATGGAGAGAGCGAGAGAGAGAGGAGAGAGTGAGAGAAAACATGGAGAGAGAGAGAGAGAGAGGAGAGAGTGAGAGAAAACATGGAGAGAGCGAGAGAGAGAGGGAGAGTGAGAGAAAACATGGAGAGAGCGAGAGAGAGAGGAGAGAGTGAGAGAAAACATGGAGAGAGAGAGAGAGCGAGAGAAAACATGGAGAGAGAGAGAGAGCGAGAGAAAACATGGAGAGAGAGAGAGAGAGAAAACATGGAGAGAGAGAGAGAAAACATGGAGAGAGAGAGCGAGAGAAAACATGGAGAGAGAGAGAAAACATGGAGAGAGTGGAGAGAGTGAGAGAAAACATGGAGAGAGAGAGAACATGGAGAGAGAGCGAGAGAGAGAGGAGAGAGTGAGAAAACATGGAGAGAGAGAGAGAGAGAGAGGAGAGCGTGAGAGAAAACATGGAGAGAGAGAGGAGAGAGTGAGAGAAAACATGGAGAGAGAGCAAGAGAGAGAGAGGAGAGAGTGAGCAAGAGAGAGGAGAGAGTGAGAAAACATGGAGAGAGAGAGAGAGGAGAGTGAGAGAAAACATGGAGAGAGAGGAGAGAGTGAGAGAAAACATGGAGAGAGAGGAGAGAGTGAGAGAAAACATGGAGAGAGAGGAGAGAGAGCGAGAGAGAGAGAGGAGAGAGTGAGAAAACATGGAGAGAGAGAGAGGAGAGAGGGAGAGTGAGAGAGAGAGAAAGATGGAGAGAGAGGGAGAGAGTGAGAGAAAACATGGAGAGCGAGAGAGACAGGAGAGAGTGAGAGAGAAAGAGAGAGAGAGAAAGATGGAGAGAGAGAGGGAGAGAGAGAGGGGGAGAGAGAGAGAGATGGAGAGAGAGAGAGAGAGAGAGACATTGATTCTAGGCTATCCTGCCCGAGGCTGAAATGAAAGTGGCCCTTCCTCGTGGGTGTGCTGTGGGTTTCCTGCTGGTTTTCTGGTTGCGATAACGGTCGGTTAAGCGTCTGTTATCATCCACTTTGATTCGTTTGCACAGCCGGATGCTCACAGAGGACACGGACCGCACGGCTGCGTCTCGGACGATTCAGGAAGTCTCACAAAGAGACCGTTCCCAATCCTCCTTACCCTAGGATAAGATCCAACGTCTATCACCAAGAACTGACTCGAGTTAAACGGCTATTAAAACCTGCAACGGATTTAATGACATTATAATAGTAAAAGCGAATCGCTTGATTACAGTACTTTATTAAAGCGGTCATCATCAGATGATTCCTGTCAGTGTGTGAGGATTGGGAAGAAACTTCCCCACTTCATTCAATTCTCCATTTCTTTATGGCATCTTCACATTTATTCATTTATTTTCCACACGTTGTTTGGAAATGTGCTTTTTAAGTAACGCGATACGATCCGTGACCACAAAGCGATTGGAACAGAAACCGCTCAAAAGTTTAGACACACTCATTCTTCATTTTATAAAAAAAAATAATAAACATAAAGTCATTAAAGCTCTGGAGTAACACAAACGGAACTATGGGAATTACGTTGCGATAAATAGAAAATAAAAACATGATGTCAGCATGATGATATTGTCATCAACGGCACCGATTTCAATCATTTAAAATCACACACACACACACCTTCCGATCAAAAGCTTTTTAAGATCATCATCGTTTCAGTCGAGTGTCTCCAAACTTCTGACCAGTGGCCGTAAACAGTCTACAGGCAGCAGGCCTCGTTATCTGTTCGTGATCTTTCAAAGCGCCATAAACAGTAGGAAATGGGCATGTCGTTCAGGGAATTCGAGACTCCACGTGTGCCCTCGACACTTTCAGTTCAGACATGGAACCCACGAGGAAGCTTCGGTAAACCCTCGACAATATTTCCGAGCTTAGACTTGTATTTCTTCATGCTGATGTGTGTATAGAATCAGAGTTGTGTAGTAATTAAACAGCCCGCCCCCTCTTTATTTGGTACTTGGTAATACCGATACTGAATTGAATAACCTACTTTGAAGTTCATCAGTCTTGGTACGTCATGGGGAAACGTTTTTATCGTGCTCTGTATACATATGCTGGCTGCTGCTCGTGTGCTGCTAGCGACAAACTCCTGGTGTTGAGTTTTATCGTTTCATTAAGTTCATGAGTAACGCATTTCCTGACTCACCCGTGTCCTGAAGGAGCGATGAAGTACAGGCAGCAGTGAACTCTGTTGTCGGGCATCTGCCTCCTGTTAACGCGCGACTCTGCGTTCAGGTAATCCTCGAACTTGCTGTCGATGTGATCGATGACCGGCTGCCAGCTACAGCGAGCAGGACGCACAGGCTTTACATTCAGTGCATTCGTTACAGTCTGAAATACTGACACGTATAGACCCGACACGCCGTATACACTACATTACAACAATATAAAACACACAAGAAGGGACGGGGCAATATTAATGCCTAACTGAACAAAACGTTATACATCGTAGCGCTATGTTTTAAAGCTTTTTAATCCGCTAATAAGTAATAGAACCCATAGTCCATTACCAAGTAGGCGGTACTGTAATTTGCATAAATTAGACTTGCAGTGTGTGTGAAGCAGTTGGCCAAGGCCCTTCCCAAAATAATTCCGTTTCCATACTAAAGGGGGAGACATAGAGCAAACCGTTCACACACCCACAAACTGTCCAGATCATGTGGTATGGGCCAAAGCTAAAAATTCGTGATGCATCTATTGACATTCTCCTCAACATGTTTCAATCCATCACCCTTGTGCGGATGTGGATTTTTTTTTTTTTGCAGATCGTGCATATTCATAGATCTTGGCATTCTATAATATTTCATAATAGCACTGTTTTAAGCCACGTTACGATAACGATACAGTCAACGTGTCGAGCCCGAAACTTGGCGTCTACAGAGAAAGAAAGATTTGCGTATAACAGATCGCTGGCCATTCTGAACGCGCTCACCAGTTACTGTTATCGACAGCGTCTCCGAACCCCGGAGTGTCCACCATCGTGAGCAGCAGCTGAACACCGCCCTCCTTCATCAACACCTTGGAGTGCTCCACCTGCAGCACAGAGCATTCACACACACACACCGTTTTCACATCCACGCCTCTGACAGACCCATGCAGCACAGAATTTGAATTCTCCATTCTGATTGGTCAGAGGGTGCTCGTTCATTTTGTTACGTTACCGTCTCTATAGCAACAGCTCGTTCGTATAAACGCGTTCAGAACCATTTCTGTAAGGACGTGTTAATTTCTGGCGTCTCACCTGAACACGCCGCTAAACTTCATTAGAACGATGAAACACCTCAAAAAGCTTCGGTGTGAAAGTTATGAAACAGCTGCGTGTACGGACACGCGGCAGCATAGCACTCCGGCGGTATGCTGGGAAAAAAAATAAAGATCCTGTAGCTGTACCTGCACGGTTTTCTTGACTCGGTGCGACGGGCCCTGATGCTCTGAGGAGTACAGCTCGGTGAGGAAGAGAGAGTTAATCATCGTGGACTTGCCCAAGCCTGACTCACCTGAAATTGAGGAAAAGAAGAAGAAGAATAAGTTTTTATATAAACCGGCGCAGATTTAAAACCATGGCGATGAGGAAAACGATGTTCTCGGACTAAAATCTCAGGTCTCGGTTCCGTTTCTCGTTGATGTACGGATGGGGTTTGTCCCCGCTTTTTGGCTCTGGACGATCATTAATCTAATGACGGTGGCGAGAGGTTTCGGCCGGTGTCGAGCCAAAGCACGGGCTTTTTGTGCTGTGCCTTTGTGAGGCTTCTGGTCTCGTGCCTTCTGGCACCGAGCGAGAATAACGAGATCCATGTGAGAGGAAAGCAGGAACGTCAAAAGAACTGCGTCTCAGCTTTGAACAGGACAGGAAGCTGTGAAACAGATGCTGGACCGTTCTCAGCGCTCCATCACCGACAGGAAATTCACAATTCATCCTTGAACTGTACACAGAGGTGAACTGACAATTACAGGCATTATACCCTGTTATATCGCTCATCTAGAATAACTATTAAACACAGCTCTGTTAATGGGCGGCTGTGGCTCAGTCGGTAGAGCGGGTTGTCCACTAATCCACTAATCGTAGGGTTGGTGGTTCGAATCCCGGCCCGGGTGATCCCATGCCGAAGTGTCCTTGGGCAAGACACTGAACCCTAAGTTGCCCCCGATGGCAAGCTAGCACCTTGCATGCAGCTCTGCTACCATTGGTGTGTGAGTGTGCACTTGTAAGTCGCTTTGGATAAAAGCGTCCGCTAAATGAATAAATGTAAATGTAAAGCCCCGGTTATAAAACATGACTTTATATTAATAATAAGCTCTCACTTTCACTGCACCTTGTGGTCTCTGTTCCTCGCTGCCTTTCGACACGTTTTACTTTTGATCACAGCGTTTTAATGACACGTTACAGATCGCTTCCGTTGAAATAGAATCCTTATCGGGATTTACAGACGGAAGAAGTTACACTGCAAGCACGCAAATACAACGTATAACGACGAACTTAAATTAAACTAAACCTCTTTAGCAACTCGCACCAGTTTCCCCAGACACCTTACACACAGCGGAGCATTTTGAAACGAGCATAAGTTTGTGCTCGTGCATCACTGTCGTGCTTCCGTGCTACACGATCTCCACTTTGTAAAGTTTGATCTTCAGGGTGATTAATAGAAAATCCTCTCCTGCCTTAGAGGACTTGGAGCTCGCGCACTTTCTGCCTCGGTCACGTGACTATTTTGCCGCCGTCTGATGTTGACTGTGTACGTGCCATCATACAGACATCATTCTATTGAACTATAAAATTAAATGGACAAACATTTCCACAACTACGTATCAAACGAGAATCTTATCTTTTATTGATTCGTTTTTATTATTTGTTTATTGCAATCACGAGTCGCAAACGTGCATCAGGACCGGTAGAGTATCGTAACGGCCTTCGTAACAACAAGAGAACGGTACAAAAAGCTCAAACACCAGTGTTTATTTACTACTAAATCTCAAGTTTTAAACTCTCCCCACGTAAACCCTAAACTTTATTTCATTTTTTTATTTATTTATACTTTAAACCACTAGTCTCTGAAATTCTAAATCTGATATTGATAGCGTCTTATCTTCCCGGTGGTGTCTGTACATGGTTTGCTTGAACCTTTAACTCTAAAAGCGTTGTACACGTCCCTACTCGACCTTTCACCTGCTTGTCTCTGTGGCGTGTGTGTGTGCTGCGCCATGTGGTTGTGATCGGTGTCGGTTTTATCTTTTCGTTTGCAACACGATCTTTGTTTATCAAGAAATCCGTGTACGTATGTATGTAAATAAGTCAATAAAAGCATTCAACACACTAACCGTAACCGCTGTATCATGAGGAACATTTTTAACCTCGGTCATTAACAGGCTGCTCGACGCATCTTTTAAACCCCAGATGTTCGGTTCTACGGATTCAACCTCGTGATGATGGTACGAGGAAAGAATGATGAAAATGTGCTGAACGCAAAACTTTTCGTCAAGCAGCTCTGTGTGCTCAGCCCAAGGATAAACGTCTTATTGAAACTAGAGAGGTGGGATGATCTGTGGCAGGAAGGGGGGGGGGGGAAAAAAAAAAAAAAAAAACTCATCGAGTGAGCATCGGATGCGCGCAGTAAGTTCATGAGAGAGCTCAGAGGAGAATGAGTGGACAGGAAGGCTACGTTCATTCGGATAACCGCTCTGTACAAACGTGACGAGTCACAGAATTCACAAACCTCGGGGCGGACGGGCTACGAGAGCAGAAGACCTGTTCGGTGTCTAATTCCTGTCAGCCAAGAACAGGAAACTGACACTAGAGTGGAGGAACTGTGGCTCTCTGGATGTTTTTTGTTGGCAGCAGCAGTCTGTGAGCTCGGCGGTTTCTGATATACTCGGAGCAGCTCAGAGACATCAATATATCTGTACTACTCTGCACAATTTCCTCATCATGAAATGATGAAGAGCAACCTTTGGGGTTTTTATTCACATTTTGAACAGGCTTTTTTTTTTATTTTTTTAACCTTAGGCAGGATGTGAAATCACCGCCTTTCAACCCTGGCTTCCTTTGTGGTTCTCTCCCGGCAGCTTTTACAACGAATGTCAATAATGCAGCTCCCCAGCTGGCTGACGTTCAACACCAGACAGGAAGTTCGAGGTCTTTGAGTGTGCATGGCCCATCGCTTAAACGCGCTTATTACGGTGATGAAATGTCGACGCACGAGCCCCGAGATTATAATCCACACACGGAAAGCCCCAGTGTTGTCTTACCCACGACCATTAGCGTGAACTCGAAGCCCCGTTTCACAGACTTCCTGTAGACCTGGTTGGGGAGGCTGGCGAAGCCGACGTATCCCTCGAGATTCTTCTGTTGCTGCGAGGGGAAAAAAAAAAACAAACAAACAAAAAAAACCACACGCACTTTTCATATTTGTACATCGGAAAGATAATTCGGAGTAAAATAAATAAATAAAATTCAGAATACATATTCTGATCAGCATCAAGTGTTTATTTTATATGAAACGCTTAGCATTTCCTCAGCATTAACTTTAGCATTAATCCTGGTACTCACTGCTGTTTGTTTAAATCCGAGCCGCCGCGCCGTTCCGGATGAAGCCGAGATAAATGTCAAAATAAATCCAGCGAGAACGTCCAAGTGTCCAGAATTAGTTTTACCACAGGAAGAAAAAAAGATGCATTAGTGTCCAAAATAATGAACGCAGTATCATGAATCACGGCGTGTGAGAAAGTCTACATCATCACGATAAACAGAAGACATGTCTAACGTGTGTTACGATATATAGGACTACAAAAATTTTTTAAACAGACCGTACTTTCAGGTTTAATACTTTAGGCCGTGAATCCGGCAGCGTAGGTACGTTTCTGATGGCAGGATCGGACTTCCTTTTCGATGCGAATCTGATGCAGGGTTGTACAGATCCGTATCGGAGACTGTTAGATCGATTTTTATTGCTGACTAAACTGATAGGAGCCTTCAGTAACCTTGTAGCTCCAGTGTAAAGCTTAAAAAGACACTCAGAAATCTAAGTTAGAGGCCAAAATGTTTCTGTAGTTAGAAAACACGAACTCGGAGGAGACAGGCCACGATCAGAAGACGAGATCAGACGCAATTGGTCGTGATTCATGTTATGTGACGAGATCCCCTGCTCAGGTTAACTCCATAGCCAGGCTACTTCACTTTACTGGGGAGATAAATATCCTTGTCGCCCCTAGTGGCAGCAAAGCCAACGCTCAGGTTCAAGAACAAGCCGCGGTCGGATTTTCATCCGAGTAAAGGACGGAGTGGTGCCGAAAACATGTCAAAAAGCACTTGTGACAATTCAACGGTTCAAAATTTCTCACTGCTGTTTAGTTTTGTCGGTCGGGACCCCAATCCTCGTACTGGGGGAACAGCGGGATCTCCAGGTCCAGCGTTGGGAACCGGCGTCCTAGAGTATTTGGACGGGCATACAAATGTTCCTCCATGTGTCCAAAATTACACATTTCATTTCTCACACGTTTTAAAAATGCTGTTTCAAGAACAAATAGGGACGTTTCCTGTATGCTCTATATCCAATCAGATGCTACAGTGCGTTAGCCCCACCCCTGTGTACAAACTGGGCGGTGCAAGTCCTTCGACCGTCGCGTTCCGCATCCAACTACAGCTTGTATCTTGTTAACCCGCCGACTAAAGAACTAGGAAAATCGGGACAAAGGCCTCCTCAACCCTGGTGCCGTTTCAAAATGGCGGCTTGCAAAGCGCAGCATTCGCGTCATTCTGAACCTCCTAAATCTGACCACCCAACCCCACCCCAAGTTCTCCGTCACGTCAACACGGGAGCACTCCGAGTGAGAACAAGATCCAAACAATAATCGAAGATGTATGAGCTATACGCAGCATGCTACTGTAGAATGATTTACCATGCCCAGTTTTGACAAAGGGGTGGGGCTAAGATGCTCTAATTAGCATCTGATTGGATGCAGATGGCACAAGTACAGGATGAGTCATCATTTCTGTTTAATACAGAAATAAATCAAGCCTGTGTCTATAAATATTAAACTTATATATATATATATATATATAGAGAGAGAGAGAGAGAGAGAGAGAGAGATATAGATAGAGAGATAGAGAGAGAGATATATATAGAGAGAGATATATATAGAGAGAGATAGAGAGAGAGAGAGATAGATATATATATATATAGAGAGAGATAGAGAGAGAGAGAGATATATATATAGAGAGAGAGATAGAGATATATATATATATATATATATAGAGAGAGAGAGAGATAGATATATATATATATATATATATATATATAGAGAGAGAGAGAGAGATAGATATATATATATAGAGAGAGAGAGAGACAGATAGAGAGAGAGAGAGACAGAGAGAGATAGAGAGAGAGAGATAGAGAGAGAGAGAGAGAGAGAGATAGAGATAGAGAGAGATAGAGAG
>JAFFST010044369.1:57339-74915 GCA_022414735.1 Noturus placidus | reverse complement strand
AGAGACTTGCATAAAATCTACATTTTCATTTCATGGAGACATTAAATTAATAAAACCTTGGATAAACTTATTTATTAAACGGTGCAAGTTAACAATGTTTGAAACCGTTGCCATGGAGTTTTGACGCGCGTGCAATGACTAAACGTTACCGAACTAATTCAGTTAAACCGTGTTAGCAGCGTTTTAACCCGGCGAGTTAATCTCCAGATCCTCATTCCAACCTTATCACACTTTCCCCCGACATACTGTCAATATTACTAGCGTTCAATCTGTTCCGCATGCAAAAAAATAAAGTTTAAAAACAAACAAACAAACACGTTTTCTTGCTAGCTTAGCTTCAACAGAACTACAGCTAGCTAGATAATAAAGCCAAGTTTGCCCCTCTGTATGTTTGATTAAGCGCATAGTTAGCTCGAATATTCCTTTAAAGAATATATTTAACCCCAATTTAAATCGCGGTGATGTTTCCTGTCGTGTTTAGGTGTTTATTTGTCATTTCTTTGACTAGCCACCACCCAGAGCAATGACACATACAGCGGAAGAATGCTCACAGGAAATGCCGAAACTCGCGGTCTAGCTGAAGCGGACCCAGATATGTTTAAAAAAGCGCACACACACACAACCCCCTGTAACTAGTTACAAACATAACGTTTTGAATTGCGTTGTAATAATGCAACCGAGCGAACACACAATGTTCTTACCCATAATACTGCTGTTCAGAACTGCTTGAAAAACCGAGCCGACATTCCCCTGCGAACACTTCCGTAAAAAAAACTCTACGCGCCTTACGTCACGTAGTCACGGTACAGCGACTCTGGGTTACGCAAAGTGCGCAGCGGTGGTTGGAGAATCGCTAGGAGAGGAATCTGAATCGCGCCATGCGTGGAGATTTAAAAAAAAATAAATAAATTGATGTTTAAAAAATAAAAAAAAAACCGCAGAAATAGTTTTAATATCGGTGGAAATTGTATTGATGTGTTTATTAATTTATATATTTACTTAATGATTTTTTTTTGTTTGTCGATTTATTGTAAAGCAAATGGTCAGTTGTTTCTTAGTCCTGATAGATACATAGATAAATGATAAATAAAAAATAATAATGATAAACAGGCCGACAGGCAGACAGATACATGGACAGACAGATATAAAGAAATGCAGATAAACAGACAGATACACTTGCTTATGAGATTTTCTTTCGATACTTCTCGTTATTTATATTTGACTGTATTTAACGTTGTTCAATTTTATTTACTTGAGTATTATTTACGTTCTGTGTGCAAGCAGGACGTTTTTGGGGTTTTTTTTTAAGGGGGATGGACCCAAAAAAAACTCAATATTATTTGACTACAGGTCAGACTTTTAATTTGCCCTTTTACCCTTCCTCTCATTAATGACACTTCCGTGTTTTCCACCATGGGTCTAATCCCAAATTGTCTCCCCGTAGATACGAAGTGCACAGACGCCTATAAAAAAAAAAGAGCTCACACAATTAAAACAGACAGATATGGAATTGTTTTTGTCGAGTTTATTTATTTATTTTTTATTCACGCCACGGTTTACTTTGCTAAATAAATACAATAAATGGCTCTATTATATTGATTAAGCGTGCGCGTGCAGTGAAACCCTTGATGTGTAGGGCACCTAAAAAGGACGCGGTGAGCAGTTTGGGATGCGGTTTAGCTAGCAAGCTAAACTAACTGCCTGACAGCGTCGTGCTCGAGCCCTGAAAGGAAGGGAGGAATGTTTCCAAATGAAATGAAAGTTAAGGTTAAACGTAATTTTTTTTTTTATTATTTATTTTTTAATTAGAGCGCAAGCTAACTGTTAAGTGTGTATGTAACTGCGTGTTTGGTGCTGTAGGTGTTAGTATGAGCTCGAGCTCCGGACAGGAACAGGGAGCCGCTGCGGCGCTCGCGGTCACCGCCGAGTCTCCGGTTCGAGGCGCCTCGGTGCCGGGGAACATCCGGGGACTCTTCAGCCACGTGCGGATTGAAAACCTGGCCGCCGGCCTGAGTGGAGGTGTGGTGTCCACCATGGTGCTGCACCCGCTGGATCTGGTTAAAGTCAGGTTTGCAGGTACACTCTCTGTCTGTCTCTCTCTCTCTCTCTCTCTCTCTCACACTCACACACACTCACGGGTCTGATGTCCAGTGTTATCGACTTTAATAAATATTTTCAAGCAAAAATAGCTAACACACGCGCAAAAAAAAAAAAAAAGAAAAGAGAAGTCGCGCCGATATGACGTCACAGACTCACTTGCATACGCATAAGGATCACCCGAACATTCAATATAACACGCAAACGATACGATACGATGACGTCATTGACATGCATTTGCATATTGGGGGCATCATCACGCGGCTCATTTGCATATCAAAACGTGTTCCACGGAGAAGGTGGAGATGTTCTGAAGACCTGACTGAGTGAGGAACCGCTGTGTCGTGCCGTTACAGGAAACTAATGAATGTTGTGGCGTGGACTTCCTGTTATCAGTCCCGGGCTGATTCTTTTCCTTTCACAGAAGTCTTTTATTCCTCTTATAGCACAGGAACTTGACGTTTTTTTTTTTTAATACGGTGTAACTGGCTAATTTGGGGAAGCTCACGCTGGCCAATCACAGACAAGGGATCTGGATTGTGTGGGGGTTTTTTTTGAAGCCCTGGTGTGGATTCTTTCCTGCCTTTTCGTCCCCCTGTACAGTGAGCGACGGCTTGGACCTCAGGCCGAAGTACCACGGCATTTGGCACTGCATGAGGAGCATCTGGCAGCAGGAAGGGCTTCGTGGCTTGTACCAGGGGGTCACGCCGAACGTCTGGGGCGCCGGAGCTTCGTGGGGTCTTTATTTCTTCTTGTAAGTACCCCCTCTTAATTCTGTTCAAAACGTCATAACATTATTCTGCACGCTTGTTTAATAACCACGTTTGTTTTTTTTAAATAATCAGTTATAATGCCATCAAAGCGTATGTCAAGGAGGGCCGTCAGACGGAGCTGAGTCCAACGGAGCACCTGGTGTCCGCGGCACAAGCAGGTCCGTTCAGGATGTATCTCACATCCGATACACGCACTCGCTCACACAGTCTGTCAGAGGATCGAAACCTGTATCGGAAATCCGATCCGCAGTCTATAGAGCTGTCTTAAATGACTGAATGAAAGATACTACCGAGGGCGGTTCAGAGTTTTCAGAGTTCCATCCATCCATCCATCTTCAACCGCTTACTCCTTTTCAGGGTCACGGGGGAACCTGGAGCCTATCCCAGGGAGCATCGGGCACAAGGAGGGGTACATTTTAGATAATAAATAGAACTGGCCACATTTATACGCTTCGATCCGGTCTGCTGTGGTTGTGTTTGTTTTAAAAACTAGTAACATGGATGTTCTCGATCCAGTCCGTGTGTCCGCCCGCAAATAGTGTATCATTCGTATCCGAAAGTGTTTTTAACATTTCAGACGGAATTGCTAGGGGCTCTAAATAAGGTTATGAGAAATGCTTCACTGCAATATAAGGAGTAACCCCACGGGATGTCATGACTTACAAAGCACACGACATTAATGAAGCTTAATGAACCCCCGGCCCCGCCCCCGCCGACTGTAATGGTTATTGATCTGGTACGCAGAGATGTTGCTGAGGTTTTTTTTTTATTTATTTTTATGCATGTTTAATAGTTGCTGTTTTACAGGAGCGATGACTCTCTGTCTCACGAACCCGATCTGGGTGACAAAGACACGCCTGATTCTGCAGTACAACTCCGATCCAAGCCAAAAGCTGTACAGGGGCATGGTGGACGCTCTGGTGAAGATCTACCGTCAGGAAGGAGTAGCCGGACTCTATCGGGTAGGACACGGCGTAGGATTACATACCCCATAACCCTCTTTCAAAGAGGACGATGTTAAGTACAGCAGCAGGACAAGGGTCGAGTTATTCGGTCTCGGGTTTCCACGTTCCCCAGGCCCTCGGCAGAAGTCGTGGTGGAAAGGCACGCACGTGTTCGCTCTGAAATGACCCTGCTGCCAGCTGTCATGAGAGAACGTTGTACATAAAATGGAAAAATAACCATTTGCTTCAGGAAACTTCAGATTAAAAAAAAAAAAGCAGATCCAAATAAAATGATCGGTACAATTTTTATTTATTTATATATATATGTATTAGTTTTTATTTCTTTAAACAGGATCTTCTATAATATGATCTCGGAATCACGATCATCTCTGCAGCCACCCAATGTAGCACCACCGCAGTAATTCTTTAGGATTCTTTAAACAAGTGCCTCTACCATCAAGTCATTTCAGGTCGATCTCAGAATTTCCAGCTTGAGCTGAACTTCCATCACTGACCACCAAGTGGTGTCGACGCTCCAGGGGGTGGAAATAAACCCTGTCCTGACGCAGTAAAAAAAAAAAAAGTTTGCCCAGCTCATTCGGTGTGTTAAAGATCAGTAAATCCGAGTTCTGTTTAGTTTTAATTTCCCCGTGGCTGAAATGACTTTGTTCTGTACCCAGGGGTTTGTTCCCGGCCTGTTCGGGACGTCTCACGGAGCTCTGCAGTTCATGGCATACGAGGAGCTGAAGAGAGACTACAACAAATATAGAAACCTGCATTCAGACGCTAAACTGGTGAGTGCAAAATAAATGCGGATTTACAGACATGAAGAAACGTGTGTTAACCA
Organism: Noturus placidus; assembly: GCA_022414735.1. Taxonomy (NCBI): domain Eukaryota; kingdom Metazoa; phylum Chordata; class Actinopteri; order Siluriformes; family Ictaluridae; genus Noturus; species Noturus placidus. The sequence continues at coordinate 70,254 of JAFFST010044369.1, read as the reverse complement.
CACCGACGACGTCGTGCCGTGTCTTTCCTCTACAGAACCCGTTAGAGTACATTACAATGGCGGCGTTGTCCAAAATCTTTGCCGTGGCCACCACGTACCCGTACCAGGTGATCCGAGCTCGCTTGCAGGACCAGCACACGAGCTACACCGGGGCGGTGGACGTCATCCGGAGGACGTGGAGGTGAGACGACCTTAAAGAAAATTCACACTAGGGGATGTGCGATTCCTGGTTGACAGATTTATCCAACCCCCCCGGCCCCCCCGCATTTGTTTCAAATGTCGTTTGGAACAAAAGTGCTTCAGTACGTCATGTTTCTCTGGAGGCTTTGTGTTCTTTGCTGAATTGTGAATTTGCGTGGATAAAATGGATTGCAATGGAAGTATAAAAAAGTATTCATATATATATATTTTTTATAACCGTCGGATGATTTATCTTGCCTTCTCTTGATAGGAAAGAGGGTCCTCTGGGCTTCTACAAAGGCATGGTGCCAAACCTGATCCGGGTGACGCCGGCCTGCTGCATCACCTTCTTAACGTACGAGAAGGTGTCCAGCTTCCTCCTGGACCAGCACAAATGAGACATCCGAGAGGTGGCGGCGATCGCAGCAAGTTAGCGCCGAGAAAGAAAGAGATGCTAGTTTAGCACCGAGATCAAGCTCTCTCTGGGCCACGACGGAGACCACACCCCCTGACGAGAGGAGGAACGAGGGTTCTCGTCGCGATGCAGACGTGCTCTGGCTCTTGAACAAAGCTGAACTGATCTGCCGCTGCTTTGAGTTTACATGTGTTCGATACATTGGAAAGACTATCTGTCAGAACTGAAGCGATGGAGAGATGCATTCGAATAAACCCAAAGGGACGGTTTAGCGAGGAAAAATCGAATCAATTACCTCAGTGTACGCTTCTTGAAGTTTTACGCCTTTAGTTTTGCACCGGAGCTGGCTAACAAGTAACGGATGCTCGAAATCTTGTCTGTAAATAACCGCCTCAAGCTAGAGAGCGTGTCAGGAAAACAAAAACGTCGTGGGGGCGGGCGTGGGAAAACGAAGAAAGCCTCCATTCATTAACGCGGAAGTGTTTACGGCGCTCATGTGGCGCTGCGTGATGCGTTTACGGCTTGTATTCATTCATCTTCAGTAACTGCTTAATCCTCAGTGGTTGAAATGACTAATTTGTTTACATTTTGAGAAATCGAGCCAACACTATTTGCTAGGAAATATTACAGGCACAGGCAAATAAATAATAATAATAATAATGTCATACTTTCTGCTGGAGTGGGCGGAAATGTCCTGCTGGAGTGGGTGGGATTTGTGAAAATTCCTGCTAGTGGGTGGGATTAATCAAACTTTCTGCTAAAGTGCGTGGGGTTGGTTAAACATTCTAGCGGAGTGGGCGGGACCGGTCGGACTTTCTGCTGGAATGAGCTGATTAAGCTTTTTGCTCGAGTTGGGAGGATGGATCAAACTTTCTGAAGGAGAGATGCCTGATTGGTCAGGATTCCTTCGGGGGCGGGTGGGTTTTTCCTCAGACACAGCGACCTCAAATCACATCCACATCAATGATGTCCAAAAGATAGTTTAGGATACAGTGCGTCTGACTGTACCTTCATGTATGAACTAATGTGCTGTTTCTGTAACCATGCCTCCTTGGCTCCACCCACCTCCGAGAGGTTGAATGTGGAATTATAGGGGAAAAGCTAGACGGTGTGTGTGTGTGTGTGTGTGTGTGTTTATATATTTATCCATCCATCTTCAACCGCTTACTCCTTTTCAGGGTCACGGGGAACCTGGAGTCTATCCCAGGAGGCATCGGGCACAAGGCGGGGTACACCCTGGACAGGGTGCCAGTCCATCACAGGGCACAATCACATACACATTCATACACTACGGACACTTTAGACACGCCAATCAGTCTACCATGCATGTGTTTGGACTGGGGGAGGAAACCGGAGTACCCGGAGGAAACCCCCGACACACGGGGAGAACATGTTTATATATTTATATTTTAACCTTACCGTGGCGTCATTCTGCACGGATCACGATGGGAACGCAGCCATGTAGTTCTGCTTTGGACTCGTGTGGATACAAAAAAAATGATTATTAAAGAGTTTAAAAAGTTTTCCCAGATATTTTCATAAACAACGTTGAGTTCATCGCTCCAGTGCAAAACTAACGAAGCTAAGAACGTCTTCTCTGATTTTTTTATTTATTTTTTGTCCTAAACTGTTCCTTTCCTGCTTCATGTCCTTAAAAAAAAAAAAACTAGAGATCATTTATGTTCTTTTCCAGGAAGACAAGTAAAGGAATAACAGGGCGTAATGTGTGGAGAGAAAGACACAGTGGTGTGAAGTGCATCTAATTTATGTTCAGTATTTATTGAAAGTCTTATTTAAAATAATATCGGGATTCTCAACATCTTTATTACCATGAGTTACTGAGATGCTTATAATAATAATAATAATCAGATAGCTACGTATACACTCTGAGCCGGGAAGTTGTTCTACAAGAATGAAAAAAAAAACAACATTAAAACACACATTAAAAAACATTGATGTTTCTACAGTACTTGTTCAGCTTCAAATGTGAAAGTTATTTTCTATAACGCGTTAATGAGAGGTCTCCGTTCCACTAACGGTATCCGTCCACGGCGACGCTAGAGGGTGTTTGAGGTCGGAGGTCATTTAGGCAGCTCCTCGATGATCACCCTGGAGACGGAGTTCCAGCCGGTGGAGGCGTCGCCGTGTGGGTAGTCACCGCACGTGCCCACCCAGACACCCACGTCCACGGGGCCGGCTCGGATGCCCTCGCACAGACCTTCCACTGAGCGCAAAAGAAAACACATCAGAAATGCAACGGTACTATCGTGAGCAAAAGTTAGCATCCCCTTATCACACCGTCGAGACCGAATTTAATTTTAAAGCACCGATTTCATGGACGTTTCTTCATTATCACAAATGGTCAAATTGAGGGGGTGGAGTTACTGCCATGGGTGGACTCGTAATTATCTCTTAATTATGCCAATTGTCCAATCGGAAGCTTCGGAAAGTCATTATTTGACGTCCCAAACCAAATGTACATTAACACGAAGCGTGTGGAGTTGTGAATATCTAGCATTAGGTGTATGTTCTTGACTGTATCTTCATATTTGGGGAGAACATGTGGGGAGAACATGTGGCTCAGTGGGTAGAGCGGGTTGTCCACTAATCCACTAATCGTAGGGTTGGCGGTTCGAATCCCGGCCCGGGTGATCCCATGCCGAAGTGTCCTTGGGCAAGACACTGAACCCTAAGTTGCCCCCGATGGCAAGCTAGCACCTTGCATGCAGCTCTGCTCCCATTGGTGTGTGAGTGTGTCTCATTTGTAAGTCGCTTTGGATAAAAGCGTCTGCTAAATGAATAAATGTAAATGTAAATTTATTCATCACTTTGAACTCGCAACGTTCTGGTCCTGAACAAACAGCTGTTAAGCATGTAAATAAAAACGCGTTATTAAAAGGATGTGCTGCTGATATGAAATGATTAGAATCCCGCCGAACACAAGCACCCACTCCTCGATGACCCGTGACACCGACCGCTTTTGCTGATGACGAGCGCCGTCCCTCGAACACGCACTAGTCCACGTCTCTGCCTGGTTGAACGTGTAATGACATTGTCTGAAGGGCTCTTCTAGAAGACACCGGCCCTCAGTCTGCATGTATTAGTGTGAAACGATTACAGTCGGTTACTCTCACAAGCCGAGTCGCAGTCGCGAAGACGAAGCCGGCGTCCATCGCAGGAATCACACGAGCGCTTGAGTAAAAGCCATGAAGCTGGGAACGCGCGATCACAAACAAGGTCATGCAAAGTGATGCCGGCTTCATTGTGGCTATAGGAGAGTAATGTCCGTTCAAAAGTTTGCACCCTCTTCCTTTCTGAACGTGGTATAAGTGATGTTTTATAATCAAGGAATCTCATGGATCTACAGTCAGAATTCACATTGAATAATCAAATTCAGTTTTTTGGTGCTTAAACGTACTCTTAACGTATTTGTTTTCGGAAGATCTGGTGTTTTATATTCATTTTCACTTCTTAGTTTTAATTCGTTCATTTTTTATTACATTTGTCATAATGTCAGTGCTCAGAGGAGCTTCCCCGCTTAGTATTAAACAACCGAAGTCGACGGTAGGCGTCTCACCTGACGTGGTGCGGTGGATGTTGATGGTTGAGTTGAACTCGGGGCTGCCCTGGTCCAGGTAAACGATGGACTCGATGGGCAGTGGGCCGGAACATTCGGCTCCGTTAAAGGTGAAGTACCAGCGCTGGCAGCAGGCCGTCTTACACTTGAGTCGGAGCGAGCCGTTGAAGAGGACGCGCAGGGAGCTGTCTGAGCGCAGCTTTGTGAAGGTACACTCCTGCACATCAGGAGACAACAAGACTTGTGAAGCTCAAAAATGGTTCCGGAATATCTTAAGTTGATTAAAAAGTGTCACTCACTGTGATTTTGCCCAGGTCGATGCCGTAGTTGAGCGAGTTCCAAGCGCACTGCTTGTAGTTGGGCGTCCACGGCTCGTCGAACCTCTCGCTCACACACTCGCCCTTCTCTCCCTTGGCACCGTCTCGCCCTGGGACTCCAGGCGTTCCCGGAATTCCGTTCACCCCCGGGTTTCCTTCTCGGCCCGGGATGCCTTGCGGACCCTGCAAGCAGCTGCCGTACTGCGACGGGAAATTTTACATCACACAATACTGTTTCTATAGTAACAACTTGCACAGGAACTTTTTAGGAGATGCTTATTGAACATTTATGGAAGGAGTCTCCACGTTCACAGGTCACGTTAAACGTTAAAGCGTGCGCTTTACTGCCTCTAGGAAACATAGCCAGCTGTGTTTACTTTCTCATTAACTTAAGAGAGAGAGAGAAAAAGTGAGCTTGGTGAAGAACTGACTGTTTATCGCTGCCCTAACATGACAACAAGAACTAACTTGCTTCAGACGTTCCAGAACGTTAAATGGAAATGTAAACGCATCAAATGTACGACATGACACAGCTGCTGTTGTATGAGAGGAAGTAAGCGCCTCGAGGATGAGCTGTTACACGGTAATTACTGTAGAAATACTGTTGCTATGGTAACAGTCACTTCATCATGCCATCACACCAGCTTGTTGTTGTTTTTATTTTCCTTTAACAGTGTGACAAGTTTACCCGGAAAACAGCAAACTTCTTTGTCTAACATCTTTTATTTGATTGATTTATTTATTTATTACAAAGCGGCTAATATTAGCTTGATTCAAGTGTAATTCCGTTAATCGCTTTGTCCACAGCGTGGCTTTAAATCTGGTGGGAAATGATTACACCTGTGGCGTCACAAACCGCCGCTTTAATTCACATCAACTGGCATGCGCGATGGGGTCGGCACCCTGTCCGGGTTCCCTGCGACAGGCTAACTGCCTCAGCTCCAGAAGTTCTTAAAGTTGTCTCCACAGAAATACGCTGCGAGGTCCGCCAGTTGATGACCCCTTGACTGAAACCCCTGAAGGATGCTCTAGAGCAGGGGTCTTCAACGTTTTCCAGGCCAAGGACCCCCAAACTGATGACGAGGTGGATCGGGGACCCCCTAATTATATATATTGTATGAAATTGTGTTCTATCAAACTGGTACCAAAACTTTCACGACCCCCATGCAGTACCTCCGCGGACCTCCTTTTGAAGACCTCCGCTCTAGAGGTTTCTGGCGCCCTCAAAGACCTCAGTTTTAGGCCAAAGGCGTGAAACGACACGAAACAAACAGGGCCGTTTTCCCCCTGTCGGGTTTGTGCACCGTCACCTGACTTTCCTCCTGCCAGAGTAATTTAGGGTCTCATTGGCATGCCTGCGGGCACGGGTGCGTGGAAATAAGGGTCTTTAACCAAACCATAAATCTCAGCGCTATCGGTCGGCGGCAGATCGGACAGCGCAAAGGATTCATATTTATTACGGGCCCCTAGTGCGCACTTGAGCTGCTGGCTTGTGCGTATTGACAGAGCGAGCGCGTGCATCCCTGCAAAACAAAGCGGCGGATACACACTCAGATAAACAAGTGCCTTCGATCGTGGCGGTAGTCTCCGTCAGCAGAGAGCCACCTACTCTCCGAGGCTCATGGGAAGGCAGGATGAAAAATGCACTCAGGTGTGCTGGCTGCTCCGGCCAACAAGCGAGAGAATATGGAATCAGTTCAAACAGATGAGCGTTCCCTTTAGCTTCAAGACTTTTCATTACGATGATAAATCGCCTATGATATTTAAGTAATAGAACCATTTACAATCCCATGCTGAGGGCATTTTTTATTTTTTCACCCCAGGATGATGAAGTGCAGATGAATCAGCTAGCTGCATTCTCACCCTCTCCGTCCCTGTGTGCTCTTTCATTTCAAACCAAATATTTTACGCCATAAGTCCGATCCATGTGACTCTGACAACCAGGTTAGCTGGAGGAAAGATAAAAAGAAAAACCTTCACACACACACACACACACACACACGTGGAGATGACTTCCAGAGCTGTTCAGACGCTCTTTTAAAAACTGCCCATCAATTCAGTCCATTTATGACTTTTCTATTTCCTCTCGGTGTCAAAATGCCTTCGAGTGAAGTGAAGCTTTTTAGGGTAACTTATAGCACTCGCTCGCAACAGACGGAGTATTTAACCGTCACCTGATGATCAAGTACGCCGGAGAACCGTGAACGGAACGGAGTCATAAAGTAAAATACACGGGGCATCGGGCTTGCGCCTGGACGGGTTAAATGAAGCGTGTAACCCCGGCCACGTCGCGAACGCCTCGGAATTGAATGAAAAAACGCAGAGACTTGATCACGCATGAAGACGCAGTGGCGAAAGAGTAGGGGGCCAAGCACTGAAACCGAGAACGGATACAAGGTGACGATATGGAGAAAATTCCATCCATCCATCCATCCATCCATCCATCCATCTTCAACCGCTTACTCCTTTTCAGGGTCACGGGGGAACCTGGAGCCTATCCCAGGAGGCATCGGGCACAAGGCGGGGTACACCCTGGACAGAGTGCCAGTCCAGTGTAATAAAATTGTGAAAATACGTGTACACTAAAAGGACAACAAAAACACTAATGACCAAAAATTAACTTTAGTTAACCAACACACCCACAAGCGCTTATTGAACGTACAGTATCTCACAAAATTAAGTACACCCCTCACGTGTGTAAATATGTGATGATATCTTTTTATGTACAACACTGAAGAAATGACACTTTGCTACAATGTAAAGTAGTGAGTGTACAGCTTGTGTAACAGTGTCAAGTTACTGTCCCCTCAAAATAACTCAACACACAGACATTCATGTCTAAACCGCTGGCAACAAAAGTGAGTACACCCTTAAGTGAAAATGTCCAAATTGGGCCCAATTATCCATTTTCCCTCCCCGGTGTCATGTGACTTGTTAGTGTTACAAGGTCTCAGGTGTGAATAGGGAGCAGGTGTATTAAATTTGGTGTCATCGCTCTCACACTCCCTCATACTGGTCACTGGAAGTTCAACATGGCACCTCATGGCGAAGAACTCTCTGGAAAAAAAAGAATTGTTGCTCTACATAAAGATGGCCGAGGCTCTAAGAAGATTGCCGAGACCCTGAAACTGAGCTGCAGCATGGTGGCCAAGACCATACAGCGGTTTAACAGGACAGGTTCCACTCAGAACAGGCCTCGCCATGGTGCACCAAAGAAGTTGAGTGCACGAGCTCAGCGTTATGCCAGAGGTTGTCTATGGGAAATAGACGTATGAGTGCTACCAGCATTGCTGCAGAGGTTGAAGGGTGGTGGGGGGGGTGTTCCAGACTGTCAGTGCTCAGACCATACGCCACACACTGCATCAAATTGGTCTGCATGGCTGTCGTCCCACAAGGAAGCCTCTTCTAAAGATAATGCACAAGAAAGCCCGCAAACAGTTTGCTGAAGACAAGCAGAGTAAGGACATGGATTACTGGAACCATGTCCTGTGGTCTGATGAGACCAAGACAAACTTATTTGGTTCAGATGGTGTCAAGCGTGTTTGGCGGCAACCAGGTGAGAAGTACAAAGACAAGTGTGTCTTGCCTACAGTCAAGCATGGTGGTGGGAGTGTCATGGTCTGGGGCTGCATGAGTGCTGCCAGCACTGGGTAGCTACAGTTCATTGAGGGAACGATGAATGCTCACATGTACTGTGACATACTAATGCAGAGCATGATCCCTTTCCCTTCAGAGACTGGGCCGCAGGGCAGTATTCCAGCATGATAACGGCCCTAAACACACTAAAGAAGCTGAGGGTGAAGGTGATGGACCGGCCAAGCATGTCTCCAGACCTAAACCCTATTTAGCATCTGTGGGGCATCCTCAAACGGAACGTGGAGGAACACAAGGTCTCTAACCTGTCGTCATGGAGGAGTGGAAGAGGACTCCAGTGGCAACCTGTGAAGCTCTGGTGAACTCCATGCCCAAGAGGGTTAAGGCAGTGCTGGAAAATAATGGTGTCCACACAAAATATTGACACTTTGGGCCCAATTTGGACATTTTCACTTGGCGGTGCCAAATGCCGTAAATATACAACTATGTTCCTGAGATTTAGTATACGTTGTTTTGTGATAATCTGTACTTAAGCCTGATCAAAAGTAGATGTTGTACGCGTATGCTATAATACTGTTACCAGATACGGCAATTTGGAGACTGAATTTAGATGTGGTAATTACATGTGGCTGTGGAATTGGAAGCCGGATAATTACAATGTATACAGTAGAATCTCATGAGTAACGTCGTATCACATATTCAGGGAATTCTAGTTTAAATGACGTGGACAGCTGTTCTAGCGATGGCTATCAGTCTACTGTAGGTGATACTCATGGTGTCTTCACGCTCTCCTCAGCTGGTCCTACGTCCTAGATACTTACGACCAAGCGAGATGGTTCATTTTCGGAGTAAAGGTTTAAAGCTGACCAAGGGTACCACCCCAGCATTAAGGAAAGGTACAGCTTAGTCCCACATGTATATTATAGTTCAGTGCAAAAGTTTTCACCCCCCCCATTGGCTTGCAAACTGATTTAAGAGATAAAATAAAAAGATTTAATGTACATAATTGGACTATGATCCACTTTTAGAGTAAAGCTTTAAAGGTGACCAAGGGTACCACCCCAGCATTAAGGAAAGGTACAGTTTAGTCCCACATGTATATTATAGTTCAGTGCAAAAGTTTTCACACCCCCCCATTGGCTTACAAACTGATTTAAGAAATAAAATAAAAAGATTTAACGTACATAATTGGACTATGATCCACTTTTAGAGTAAAGCTTTAAAGGTGACCAAGGGTACCACCCCAGCATTAAGGAAAGGTACAGTTTAGATCCAAAAGGTTCGAAAAAAGAAAAGAACCGCAGAAGACTGGTGACATCTGGCAAAGATATTACAGATATTTCAAGAAGAATGGACAAAGACTGGCCAAGTCTGGCAGAATCAGAACAGATTTTCAGGAAGAAGGAAAGGAATGAAAAGCCTGTGCAGATGAAGACATGAAAGAGGATCAAGATGGTTAGAAAGGCAAAAAGGTTCCCCTTAAGAGAGTAGAATTTTATTACAACTGATTTTGAGGCTGTTCAGATCTAAGCACAGCCTGCACTACATGCACATTTGGTTAACGATGAAGAAACATCTCTTGACTGAAATGTCTTGGTAGCTATAAATTAGTCCTAGGGGTGTGCAAACTTTTGCACTCCAGATATACACTATACACTTTTTTTTTTATTTATTTTTAAATACAGTATCTCAGTGTAGATTTATTCATTCATAAAAAGTTCTGCAAGAGTTGAAGGACAGCTTCTGGCTGGAGAAGGTCTTCTCCTTCTGGGTTGCCATGATGGAAAGAAAAATGGCACCAACTTCCGCACTTACTTTCTCCGAGTATTCGGTGTCCTTCTGTCGGATCCCTCGGTGTTTAACTCTCTCAGCTCCGTGGCACGGAAAAGCCAAGCAAAGGAAGAGCAGCGCGCGCCGTGTTAGATGCGCCATGTTCCCTGTGCAGAGAGCGGAGTAACCAGAGCGCGCGCGTACTCAGGGACTGAGCAACGGGAGCGCGCTTCCAATTAAACACAATCACGGAGGCGCGCTCCCGATGAACCAGAATGACCAGAGCTAATTAATCCAAAGTGCGCGCTTTTTAATTGTTGTAAGCTACAGTGGTGCTTGAAAGTTTGTGAACCCTTTAGAATTTCTGCGTAAATATGACCTAAAGAACTTCACACAAGTCCTAAAAGTAGACAAAGAGAACCCGGGTAAACAAACGACTTAGAAATGATTATGTTTGGTCATTTATTTATTGAGGAAAATGATCCAATATTACATCTGAGCCACTCCACTGAATGGGTGACATGTCCGACAGCAGGACATTATATGTGTAAAAATGAGCTCTAAAAGACATTTTCTTATTAACAAAGTGTCCTGCACTGTAAGTTTAAAATGTATAATTACAAATATTTATAAAAACTACATCTCACTGTGTGTGTGTGTGTGTGTGTGTGGAGTTTGCATGTTCTCACCGTGTGTCGGGGGTTTCCTCTGGGTACTCCGGTTTCCTCCACCAGCATGGTAGGCTGATGGGCGTGTCTAAAGTGTCCGTAGTGTATGAATGAGTGTGTGAGTGTGTCCTGTGATGGACTGGCACCCTGTCCAGTGTGTAACCCCGCCTTACATTTACATTTATGCATTTAGCAGACGCTTTTATCCAAAGCGACTTACAAATGAGACACTCACACACCAATGGTAGCAGAGCTGCATGCAAGGTGCTAGCTTGCCATCAGGGGAAACTTAGGGTTCAGTGTCTTGCCCAAGGACACTTCGGCATGGGATCACCCGGGCCGGGATTCCAACCACCAACCCTACGATTAGTGGATTAGTGGACAACCCGCTCTACCCACTGAGCCACAGCCTTGTGCCCGATGCCTCCTGGGATACGCTCCAGGTTCCCCGTGACCCTAATAAAGGAGTAAGCGATATAGAAGATGGATTAAAACGACGTAAAAACAAAAAAACAAACATTTGTTGCATGTCCCCGCTCTCTATCTCTATACTTTACCAAGGATTAAAATCCGTCAGAAATCTTTTTTTGTTTGCATTGATGTGTGACCTTATATCCGATTTATGCTTTAAAAAATGCCCCCCCCCCTTAATAAATACACAATATTTGAGATAAAATACACATTTTAGTCATGCACCCAGGTTTTCACTCAGTCCTGTCACCCTAACACATTCTCCCCAAATAAAAATCTAGAACATTCCACAAGACATATTTTCAACAGGAAGCTGCATCATCTGGCTCTTCTGACATTTTCTTATTAACAAAGTGTCCTGCACTGTAAATTTAAAATGTCTAATTAAAAATAGTTATAAAAACTACATCTCACTGTGTGGGCGGAGTTTGCATGTTCTCCCTGTGCTGCGGGGGTTTCCTCCGGGTACTCCGGTTTCCTCCCTCAGTCCAAACACATGCATGGTAGGCTGATTGGCGTGTCTAAAGTGTCCGTAGTGTATGAATGTGTGTGTGAGTGTGTATGTGATTGTGCCCTGTGATGGACTGGCACTCTGTCCAGGGTGTACCCCGCATTGTGCCCCATGCTCCCTGGGATACGCTCCAGGTTCCCCCGTGACCCTGATAAAGGAGAAAGCGGTACAAACGATGGGTAAAAACTACGTAAAAACAAAAAAACAAACATTTGTTGCATGCCCCCGCTCTCGTTTTCTTTTCTGTATATATGATGATATTGCAACGATGTCTGAGAAGGTCAACCTTAACATACTGTCCCGTTACCTAAATGATTAGTTAGATGTTTGTTTATTTTAAAAATGCAAATTTTTAACGGTGCCACAGATGGTGTTGGAGGAGCCCTGAAGAGGAGTTCTGACGGTCTACTCAGCCAAGGAAGACACGTTCTGGATGCTGTTCTAAGAGACATGGAGCCCCTAGCCCATGGAGAACTGATATAGAGGGACATCATCTGCTTGTCCAATCTTAACTCTGAGTGCTTTAATGCAAAGCTTTACAAGCTCAGCAATGAGCACACATGAAGAGAAGTTCAGTGGCAAGTCTTGAAGATGTTGGAAATTGGTGTGTGCTGAAGTATGATGGTCACCCATTCGGTGGAATGGCTCATATCTGTAATAATCATTCGGTTTTTGGTGTATGTACCCACTTACAGTGATGACTGAGTCATCTGAACATTACTTCTTCCACGTCTCAGTAGACCAGTGTAGACCTCTGAACTCTCAAATACGCACGTCTGTTTGTAATGAGATCTTTAAGCACTGATGTAATCTCCTTCTCTGTGGAGACCTCGCGGACATTCTTATCACCGCATGAACCGTTCAGTTCCGGTCCTGTTTACCATCTTCACTATCTGGACAGGTCTCCTCCTGAAATCGTTTAGCTGAGAGCATCGAACTGTACCAAGAGTGCTGATGAATCATCTGGGACATGGCTCCTTCTTCTCATGGGTTACCTAATGGCAACATGATGGCGTGTTTTATGTTTCAAAAGAGTCTCATGAGGTTTTGAAGACTTGATCAAGATAGAAAGATTTTTATTTCTATTCGTATGTTTGTATTAGTGTAAAAACTCCAGACATCAGATCTTTAGGAAATCTTCTAGGTGCACATATTCATTGGAGGAATTCGCAAGATGAATGGTGGTTATTGTGGTTTCAGGACTTTTTTTTTCAGATCTGGTTGGGGAAAGTTTGACGTGTTGGTTTTGGATGCGTTGTAGGGCACGAGTAGTTTCCTGGCAGGTTAATCCAAAGTTGACCTCAGCAACGTTCTATGTCCTGCAGTCTTTTCAATGCTAATTCGATTCAACTGATTCAACTGCAAACAAATCTGGGGCCACCAACCCCTCAACATCCCCCTCCCACCCACCC
>JAFFST010044369.1:42861-51496 GCA_022414735.1 Noturus placidus | reverse complement strand
GCATGGGATCACCCGGGCCGGGATTCCAACCACCAACCCTACGATTAGTGGATTAGAGGACAACCCGCTCTACCGACTGAGCCACAGCCGCCCTGTTATTATAATATAATAATAATAATAATAATAATAATAATAATAATAATAATAATAATAATAATAATAATATTAATAATAATAATACAATAATACACGCCACGGTGATCTCAAGGTTTCTTCCTAATATCGTTTTAGGAGTTTTTCCTCACCACCGTCACCACCGTCTCACTCAATACGGATAAATTCACACATTTAAAATCTCTATCCTGTGTTTATTTCTTTCTGTAAAGCTGCTTTGAGACAATGGTCATTGTTAAAAGTGCTCTACAAATAACATTGAATTGAATCGAATTGAATTTCTTTAACTCTGCTTGAATCGGAGAGTGCGTTGGATTCGGGACACTGTAATGTTTCGGTACAGAACGCACCAGCCTTCAGCGTCGTAACTTACCCCTAAGTGCTTCCATACACCAGAGCTTACAGATTTGTAGGAATCTTCCACTTCCTGAGTGCAGCCATTGCTGTTTATCTTGAATACACGAATACACAGGTATGTTTAGCGTGCTTAGGAAAGCCCTTTTTGAGATGAGATGAACAGGAAGCTCATGTTTTAGATGCCGTATTTTGAGCTTGATTCATTTTAAATGTTTATTTCACCTCACAAGAGGTGGATACGAGTATTCATTGACGAATAGCCTAGTTTATTACGCAGCCTGTTGAAGGTAGAGTTCGATACGCACACGTAGAACATCGAATCGAACGGTACGATATCATTACACCAGTAATAAGTAGCTTTCCGAATAAGACCTTTTTTCTGGCGTCGTTCAGTCAAGAAGCGGGTCGTTTAACAAAAGCAAGTACTCTTTATTTGTAAATGGCATTTACAAATGAATATTTACATTACGTAATCTTGGATTATTATTATTATTCTTTTTTCTTACAAAGTGCCATTTCTCACAAAAATAGATCTCTTTTTCAAAAAACTTTAAATATCTGTACATTTGTTATGAATATTATATACAGAGCAGGTGGACCCACCCGAAGGAGCCAGTAGTCGAACGGAAACTGAAATCTTCTCCAACGTCCACATTTACTTCAAAATAAGAAGAAAAAAAAGAAGAACAACAACAAAAATAACCAACATAAATGAAAAAAAAAGCACAATGTGGCCCATGGCACTGAGAAGCTGAACGTAGTAGCGATGCTACATCGGATTTTTTGGCAGCCATTCGGTGACTCGCACCTTTTCTGAAGATATAGTCGATACACGGCGTCGATAAATAAATATCTTATCTTATTTCTTTCGAGAAAATAAATCCTTTTCATAGCAGGAGTATTTTACAAGGCGCTGTTAATGGGGCCGTTACGTGATGCGCTGTTTGAGACATCAACGAAATCAGAAAAATAAAAAAATCAGTGAAACGTTCGAAATCATTCGATTGAACACAAACTACAATCTCTAACCATGGATTAGTATCGTTATGCGGAATAAAAACCAACGAAAAGGTAATGTATGTTTACATTAAGGTTCCCTTAACTGACATGATATCACAGTGCTGCTAATGCAAATTGTGCATTCTGATTGGTCAGAAATTCCCCATTCTGATTGGTCAGAAATTCCCCATTCTGATTGGTCAGAAATTCCCCATTCTGATTGGTCAGAAATTCTGCATTCTGATTGATCAGAAATTCTGGATGCTGACTGGTCAGAAATTCTGCATTCTGATCAGTCAGAAATTCCCCATTCTGATTGGTCAGAAATTCTTCTGATTGGTCAGAAATTCTGCATTCTGATTAGTCATAAAATTCCCCATTCTGATTGGTCAGAAATTCTGCATTCTGATTGGTCAGAAATTCTGCATTCTGATTGGTCAGAAATTCTGCATTCTCATTGGTCAGAAATTCTTCTGATTAGTCAGAAATTCCCCATTCTGATTGGTCAGAAATTCCCCATTCTCATTGGTCAGAAATTCTTCTGATTAGTCAGAAATTCTCCATTCTGATTGGTCAGAATTATTCTGATTCATTTTGTGAACCAGCAACTCAGACTGTAGTGCGACTGCAAATCACAGGTTTATTATATTATATTATTATATTATTATTATATTATATTATATTAATGCACTCGCCTATCTAATAGTTTCTATAGTAACACCTTACATGAAGACGTCTATGACGGACACACGACGTAATCTATGATCAAAAAAAGAAAAAGTTGTGTTGTTATTTAACAAAGAATAATGTATAATTGTTACAGTTGATATGGTGACATTTCCGATGTTTAGCGATGCTTACTTAACATTTATGGAAGGAGTCTCCAGTGTCGGGAAAGTCGTCAGGACAGAGGAGTTTACGCTTTCGGAATTTCTTGGAAACATGACAAGCTGCGATTTTTAAAAACTTTACCAGAGAGGCAGATGACTGTTTATAGCTACTATCATGTAAGAGAGAACAAGCACTAACATCGATTGTAACAGTAAACAGATAAAAAGTATGATCTGTCATTCTGAAATAATTAATTGTTTTTAATCGGTGGTAATTTGTTGTAGTATACAAGAGGAATAAAACCCTTCAGGATGTGCTGTTATAGGAAAATAATAATAACTTTAGGGTGGTAACACTGTTAGTGATTATTTTCCTATAATAATTTAATAATTTAATTTAATAATAACAGCCCAACATGGAGCGGTTTATTCCTTACTTAAAGACTAAATATTCAAAATTAGCGTTAATAAACCCTAAATAATGTTAGTTAATATGTATTAATTGATGTTTGTGTAAATATTAATCATGATTATTCAATCCCTGACTACAACTCCATACAAATGAGCAAACATTAAATAATAGCACGTCCCTAAATGGTAATAAATTCCTGAACTCTGGTCTCTAGGTGTAAATATCGGAACTTGCTTCAGTCTCCGTTATAAATTTTGCCCGGTAACGACCAGAACCATGTTCGTTAATCTTAACTGTTGGATTGATTGGACTCAATAATGGTACAAACCTTGGTTAATTAGAATATTTGGTTTAAAAGACTAATAAGTAAATGAGTACATATCGTGTTCCATATGTTGTTACGGTACCTAATGCATTACATGATGTCATTTAAAGGAACCGTAATGGAAAATGATACTAGGACAGGCAATAAAATGGAGAAGAATGTTCCAGAAGCAGGAAGCAACAACAACAAAAAAAAAACCCTGTTATGCGCCAATCTGCAGGAGGGTGGTGAACGCATGAAATGGAGGAAGTGATGATGATGCAAACTCGCACTGTGCAGCATTCTGGGAAAGGTTTACGAGAACCCGGAACATTCCAGGTTTCACATGAAGCTTCCTCAGATTTCATTTTCTCGAATACAAAAAAAATCAACGACACTCTTAGAGTGAGTTACACAAGCTTTAAAAACACTCCACTCGGAATGTGAAGCAGCCCGTCCCACCCTTGCAGATCCACGTCGAGCTTAAAGCGTGCGGGTTTATACTGTATGGGAGTGTCGGCTCCTCCAGACTGTGCTTGAGTCTTTCTCCATAAAATCTGTGCAACCTCCAGAAGGTCAGGACATAAAACAATATAACAATCTGTACGATGAGTTCGTTCACGTCAAACCATGGTGCAGACGGTGTTGAGGCTGGGGTCGAAACGCACCACCTTGCCCTCGATGCTCTTGGTGTTGGTGTTGTACATGGGGTTCTCGAACGTGGCCTGGCCGTTGCTGTTTTCATGCGCAGAGCAGCCCGAGAACTCGGCTTTGTCCGTCCTCCTGAAAGCACACAGCGAGACGGAACTACAAATCAGAGAAGAAGTTGACATCAGGGAACAATGCACATATCTGTACAAATTCCTTAAAAACAAACCTAAGCAGCAACGATGAACTGCAGTATGTGCGCTCGCTACATGGCGTGAAACATAAGCTTCGTTCCAGGACTACATTCTGAAACGGTTCCTGATGGATAATTACTTGGGGTTCTTTGAACCGTTTCAGGTTGGGGAACAGTCTTTTGTAGGGTTCTATGTAGAACCTGTATACAGGGCGCAATCTGTGAAATAATGTGCGTTTTCGTCTAACGTCAAGAAAGAGCGGGAAAAAAAAAACAAGCTGGTATGAAGAGAAGACAAGAGACGACCGTGATGACGATGACATTGCACAACATTAAAAGCAACAAGAAACGGATAAAACGTATGACGTGCCATTACGTTATGGACTCGTTTTATACGCGCGTTTGTTTACATAACATTACAGAACGTCGCTAACATGGTAAATGGCGCACTTATATAGCAAGCGCTTTACATCTCATTTGTCTCATTCACCCATTCACACACACTCACACACCAATGGGAGCAGAGCTGCCATGCAAAGCGCTAACTTGCCATCGGGGGCAACTTAGGGTTCAGTGTCTTGCCCAAGGACACTTCGGTATGTGGAGTCACATGGGCCGGGAATCGAACCGCCAACCCTACGATTAGTGGATTAGTGTACAACCCGCGTAACCACCTGAGCCCATAGCCATAGCCGTTCGTGCTGCTTCTGTCCTCTCAGATTAAAATCCCAACTTTGAACGTTCGTAACTCTTCTTCATCATAGCACCCTGTCATTCATTATTCCCTACAACAGCACGTCCTGAAGGCCCGACTGATTTAAATCCGTTTAAACCACCGATCCCCTGTGTATCATTGCTCTTATAATGTTGTACATGTGACTCGCATCATAATAAAGGTTTACGTTTACATTTATTCGTTTAGCAGACGCTTTTATCCAAAGCGACTTTCAAGGTGCTAGCTTGCCATCGGGGGCAACTTAGGGTTCAGTGTCTTGCCCAAGGACACTTCGGCATGGGATCACCCGGGCCGGGATTCGAACCACCAACCCTACGATTAGTGGATTAGTGGACAACCCGCTCTACCGACTGAGACACAGCCGCCCGGTTTACCTTTACCTTTACCTTTACCTAAAGCTTTACCTTTATTTTACCAATTATTAGCGCTGAAGCCCCCCGGATAATCATCAGGAAACATCTCCGTGATTAAAAACACAAATCAAGTCGCCTACGTCCGAGCCGTTTAAGCGTACGTACCGCTGTTTGTAGAGATAAAATCCAAACCCTGCAAATATCAGAGCAAAAAAAGGCACGAGAATCGCCACGGCCACAGAGCTGCTGTTAGTCCCGGGCGGCGCCTCGGAGCTTCTCGTCGTCTCCGTGATGTTCTGACCTGTGTGACGGGAAACGTTATTGGCTTTATGTGTAGGAGAAATCCATTCCGTAGAACCGCATTTGAACATTTCATCTGCTAACATCACAATAAAGACATTATGTCGGTCGCGGAAGCGTCACGCGGAAGGCTTTATAACCCTAATGTGCACTTTATTATGATTTAACGTGATAATATGTCAAAAACCAAATGCTTGCTTTAAGTCTATATTGCACAGTATTATAATAACACTTCATTATAAATTGTACACATCATGTATTATAGAATACATTACATGACTTATTAGGTTACATCGCATTACACTGCGCTTATGAAATTCCCGATCTCCTAATGCAATTCACATGTCTTGACGACGCCGAATGAAAAACACAAGGAAAGACAATAGGAACAAGCACTCCATATCAGTTAAAGAATCGGACCTTGTCTCTGTAACCCGAACCGGCCGTAATCCCGGCCCTGGATGTAGCCTTGGAAAACGTACGGACCTCCTTCCTGCTCGGCTGAAACCTAAAAAAAAAAAAAAAAAAAAGATAATACAAGTGATCACTTGTAGAGGCACTTGAGTTGAAGTAGGGTGCTGTGAATGAACACATTCGTGTTTCTCTAAAACGCCCCTAACACGACGAGTCGGAGTGTAGACTTGTCGGACGGAAAAGGATTTTAGCGTCGGAGGTCTTGCACTTTAAGAGCACGCAATTATTGATGCACACTTAAGATTCAGCTTCCTTGCTTCAGGAGGGCAAGACCGAGTTTTAAAAAACGTCCGTCGGCTCTATGAGCGAATATCACGACTCAGCTCGGGTTCACTGGGTCGATGCAGAAAGGTGCAAGGGGTCATAATAAGATGTAAAAATATGTAGATTACAACGAACGGTGCATGGCCACGGCCTCGGATAAGCGTGTTACACATCCGAGAAAATCTCTTCTGAAAACGGCGTTATGATCCAGAATGCTCGTTTGTGTTTACTCGTCAATCATTTTATAGACACGGGATTTAACCCCGCCCCCATCTCAGTATGAAATCTGGAAGCGCCCAGTGCAGCCAGATAATTCTCCAAACAAAACAACCCAACACAAGGTAATAACACGAGTAGAACAGAACGTTAGAATAAAGCAGGCAGTGCTTTTCCAAGATCGAGTTACTGTAAGTTATTAGCAGCTCAATGGCGTGTCGTTTACCTAGCGATGCTTACGCGCTAACATCGGAGCACAGCGCTCATAACAGCGTCTTACAAAGACATCAATTCGAACATCAAGAACATCCTTATATATCATTATGAGCTGAATTTTGCATGTTTGTTGTGCTGTAACTTGACTTCTAAGCACGATGTTCCTTGCTAATGCCAACTCTAGGAAGCATGATAACTCAAGGTGGACCACCATTATAGGTTATGTGGGCGGAGCTTTGTGTACATAGCTGGGGAGGAGGAGGGGGGGGGACTTAATTCTTATTTAATTCCACTCATTATCCAAAGTACGATGATGAAAAAAAAAATCGACAAATAATCATTAGGGAAAGAAAAACGTAATCAGGGGGCGTGGCTACTCTCCAGCAGACGTTATTACTAATATGCAGTGTATAACATTCTACAGCAGTACCGTGTTTTATATAAGTCTGTGACAGACCGAGCAGCCATTTAACCAAGAGCCCCCCACCGGCTAGACACACACACACACACACACACACACTCACACAGTCTATTAGGCTTGGTTTCCCCACGGCAAGCCATCAAACACTTGCCCAGATGAGCTCGCAGGTCCCGTCCCACCACCCTCCATGTTTCCAGCCATCTTTATGACTAACACAGTCTGGCAGAAGGTAAAGCCACGCTGGGGTCACTTCCATGAGAATCACTAACAGCTTCCTCCCCCCAGGGCTGTCAGTCTCCTCAGCACCCTGTTGACACGCCACCTTTATCACATGACTTCACACATCTCTTTTCCACATTTACCACTCAGAAGCACTTCCTGCTCATACCGTAATGCTCGTATTATGACTCTTGATGGTTTAGCGTTACGGTTATCGCTCATATTCCTGCCGTTTTCCATTTTTATATGTAATTCAGAGACAATTTGCATCGGTCTGGGCAATAACAAAAAAGCTTTTGCAATATGTTTGTGTGTATGAAAGACAAGGCTTTTAACAACAATAGAATCAATATCCATCCATCCATCCATCCATCTTCAACCGCTTACTCCTTTTCAGGGTCACGGGGAACCTGGAGTCTATCCCAGGGAGCATGGGGCACAAGGCGGGGTACACCGTGGACAGAGTGCCAGTCCATCACAGGGCACATAGAACCAATATGTTCTTACTTATTGAAATGATTCTACTGACTAACGCCATTGAGTTGTTTATCCATCAATCCATCCATCTTCAACCGCTTACTCCTTTTCAGGGTCACGGGGAACCTGGAGTCTATCCCAGGGAGCATAGGGTACAAGGCGGGGTTACACCCTGGACAAGGTGCCAGTCCATCACAGGGCACAATCAGACACACACTCACACACCCATTCATACACTACGGACACTTTAGACACGCCCATCAGACTACCATGCATGTCTTTGGACTGGGGGAGGAAACCGGAGTACCCGGAGGAAACCCCCGACACACGGGGAGAACATGCAAACTCCACACACACATGGCCCTGGCGGGACTCGAACCCCGGACCCTGGAGGTGTGAGGCGGACGTGCTAACCACTAAGCCAAGAGTTGTTTATCATGATTTTAATTTTAGAGATTTCCTAATTTTGTTTAAAAGTAATCTTATAGTAATATAAAATCATTTCATGGACACTTTTAGCTATACAACGTACGAGAATTATCCATCATATAGCTACATATATATATATATATATATATATATATATATATATATATATATATATATATATATATATATATACACAGTATATATACCGGTTCAAAGGTTTACACACGCTCGATTATTAGCACCGCGTGCGGTTACCTGGACGACCAGCGAGAGTCGTTCATGAGTCCCGTGTTTGTCCTGAGAAGTTAAACTGCCCACTGTTCTTCAGAGAAATCCTCCAGGTCCTACACAGTCTTTACATTTCCAGCATTTTGCTTTGAGCCCGTTCTAACAGCATTTATATGATGTTGAGATCTGTATTTTCACACCAAGGACGACTGAGGGACTCAGAGGGGGTGTAAACTTTTGAACAGGATGATCGGTGTAAATGGTTAAAATAATGAATTGTTTATTTAGCTGCAGTAATGTAAGTGACATTACTGCAGCTACAGTAAACTTGATCTGTACAGGTTTATAACTCATGTCTGGTTGTTATCTTTCTCAAGTCATAAATTATGACACCCCCTCCTTCTCCCCCCAACCGTTTTTTTCTTTGTGCACACCGAAACAAACA
>JAFFST010044369.1:25361-35361 GCA_022414735.1 Noturus placidus | reverse complement strand
CGGGATATTTCTGGATAAAAAAAAAACCCAGCAAGAATCAAATTCTCCTATTTGAAATGCAGTCCCACATTCAGCTGTCTTCAGAGAGCATCATGTGACTGTCTGTGCAGAGTGTGTGTTAGAGGAGTGTGTGTCAGAGGAGTGTGTTAAAGAAGTGTGTGTTAAAGGAATGTGTGTGTTAAAGGAGTGTGTGTTAGGAGAGTGTGTGTTAGGAGAGTGTGTGTTAAAGGAATGTGTGTGTTAAAGGTGTGTGTGTGTTAAGAGAGTGTGTGTTAAAGTAGTGTGTGTTAAAGGAGTGTGTGTGTTAGGAGAGTGTGTGTTAAAGGAGTGTGTTAAAGGAGTGTGTGTTAGGAGAGTGTGTGTTAAAGGAGTGTGTGTGTTAAAGGAGTGTGTGTGTTAGGAGTGTGTGTGTGTTAGGAGAGTGTGTGTTAGGAGAGTGTGTGTTAAAGGAGTGTGTGTGTTAAAGGAGTGTGTGTGTTAAGAGAGTGTGTGTTAAAGGAGTGTGTGTGTTAAAGGAGTGTGTGTGTTAAAGGAGTGTGTGTATTAAGAGAGTGTGTGTTAAAGGAGTGTGTGTGTTAAAGGAGTGTGTGTGTTAGGAGAGTGTGTGTTAAAGGAGTGTGTGTGTTAGGAGTGTGTGTGTTAGGAGAGTGTGTGTTAGGAGTGTGTGTGTTAAAGGAGTGTGTTAAAGGAGTGTGTGTTAGGAGAGTGTGTGTTAAAGGAGTGTGTGTGTTAGGAGAGTGTGTTAGGAGTGTGTGTGTTACGAGAGTGTGTGTTAGGAGAGTGTGTGTGTTAGGAGAGTGTGTGTTAAAGGAGTGTGTTAAAGGAGTGTGTGTTAGGAGAGTGTGTGTGTTAGGAGAGTGTGTGTTAAAGGAGTGTGTGTGTTAGGAGTGTGTGTGTGTTAGGAGAGTGTGTGTGTTAGGAGAGTGTGTGTTAAAGGAGTGTGTGTGTTAAATGAGTGTGTGTTAGGAGAGTGTGTGTGTTACGAGAGTGTGTGTTACGAGAGTGTGTGTTAGGAGAGTGTGTGTTAAAGGAGTGTGTTAAAGGAGTGTGTGTTAGGAGATTGTGTTAAAGGAGTGTGTGTGTTAGGAGTGTGTGTGTGTTAGGAGAGTGTGTGTTAGGAGAGTGTGTGTTAAATGAGTGTGTGTGTTAGGAGAGTGTGTGTGTTAGGAGAGTGTGTGTGTTAGGAGTGTGTGTGTTACGAGAGTGTGTGTTAGGAGAGTGTGTGTGTTAAAGGAGTGTGTTAAAGGAGTGTGTGTTAGGAGATTGTGTTAAAGGAGTGTGTGTGTTAGGAGTGTGTGTGTTAGGAGAGTGTGTGTTAGAAGAGTGTGTGTTAAAGGAGTGTGTGTGTTAAATGAGTGTGTTTGTTAGGAGAGTGTGTGTGTTAGGAGAGTGTGTGTTAGGATAGTGTGTGTGTTAGGATAGTGTGTGTTAGAAGAGTGTGTGTTAAAGGAGTGTGTGTGTTAGGAGAGTGTGTGTGTTAGGAGAGTGTGTGTTAGGAGAGTGTGTGTGTTAGGAGAGTGTGTGTGTTAAAGGAGTGTGTTAAAGGAGTGTGTGTTAGGAGATTGTGTTAAAGGAGTGTGTGTGTTAGGAGAGTGTGTGTTAGGAGAGTGTGTGTTAAAGGAGTGTGTGTGTTAGGAGAGTGTGTGTGTTAGGAGAGTGTGTACAAGTTCAGCTCTCCTACCTTGAAGCCCAGGCTTGCATTCAGAGAACCGAATTCAGGAGTTCCGGGGTTCTCACATGTCGTTCTGGTTGGTTCTATAAGGAGAGAAACATCATCATCATCATCATCCTCCTCACTTCAGTCAAGCACTTCCCTCTGAGGGAACAGTTAATGATTCTGTCATTTTATCTGTCCTTTCATGCACGGTGACACGAACCTTTAATTATAATCTCATATATACTGTAGAAGTCTATTTTCTGCTTCCCATCCCGGTGGAACATGATATGTAAGGCTGAGGTTAAAGGTTATCAAATAAGCCTTACTAGTTATTTAACACAAAGAGAGAACAGCAGAAGAGCGTGTTCTAAAAACAGAATATATTACCTAGTTGACCTTTACAGACGGAGGCTTTATTTCTACTCTATATGCACTATGCGGAATGTTGTATAATATGATATCTTACCTATACATCGAGGCTGGGAGCCGCTCCACGTGCCGTCGGCCTGGCACACACGTGTAGACGAGCCCACCAGCACGTAGGGGGCGCTGCAGCTGTAAAACACCTCAGACTTGAAGATAAAACTCTGGCCTTCTCTCTTGGCTTGGGCAGGGATACCTGGATCACCGCAGAACTTGGCTGTAAAATAACAGAGAAGTCGGTGTTGAATTCTGGATTCTGATTGGTTAGAACATGTTAGAAGTGGCGAAACTGATATTAACGTACTGGTTTTTATATGTTCGTGTTTCAAAACAACAACAAAACAAAGAAATGTGTTGGTATTTGGTCCTTCCAGGATTTAGCGATTTTGTGATCGCAGAAATGAACGCAAAATCAAGCAATTTTTTTTCGAAATTCCCACAGATTTTCCGCTGATTTGGGCCAAG
The DNA here is from genome assembly GCA_022414735.1 of Noturus placidus. Taxonomy (NCBI): domain Eukaryota; kingdom Metazoa; phylum Chordata; class Actinopteri; order Siluriformes; family Ictaluridae; genus Noturus; species Noturus placidus. The sequence continues at coordinate 32,816 of JAFFST010044369.1, read as the reverse complement.
ACATGTCATGTGACGTTCGGCCAAAGCCCTCTTCGATTCACGTGCATCGAACGAGTGCAGTTAAAAGGTCTCGTTTACCAACAAACATCACTGCACAAAACATTAGCGATTACAATTTCACCAATTCAAGAAGTTTTCATTTTGCCGCAAAAATCACAAAAAACCGCAGAGAAAGTACTGATTCTACTGATTCTAAATCATTCTACTGATTCTAAATCATTCTACTGATTCTACTGATCCTAAATCATTCTACTGATTCTACTGATTCTAAATCATTCTACGAATTCTAAATCATTCTACTGATTCTAAATCATTCTACTGATTCTACTGATTTTTAAATCATTCTACTGATTCTATCATTCTACTGATTCTACTGATTCTAAATCATTCTACTGATTCTAAATCATTCTACTAATTCTACTGATTCTAAATCATTCTACTGATTCTAAATCATTCTACTGATTCCACTGATTCTAAATGATTCTACTGATTCTACTGATTCTAAATCATTCTACTAATTCTACTGATTCTAAATCATTCTACTGATTCTAAATCATTCTACTGATTCTACTGATTCTAAATCATTCTACTGATTCTAAATCATTCTACTGATTCTAAATCATTCTACTGATTCTACTGATTCTAAATCATTCTACTGATTCTAAATCATTCTACTGATTCCACTGATTCTAAATCATTCTACTGATTCTAAATCATTCTACTGATTATAAATCATCAGTACTGTACTGACTATTTAACAAAGAAAAAAAAAACACGTAAGCATTGAAATGCAGGCTAGCTGGCATTACCCCGAATAGCAAAGGCTACAGCAGGGGGAGGAGCTTTCACTCATAGAGCTCCACAGTTATGGAACAGTCTTCCATTTAGTGTTCGGGACTCAGACACAGTCTCAGTGTTTAAGTCTAGACTTAAAACATACTGTATTTGTTCACTCTAGCCTACCCTGACTAGACCTTCGATCATGCTAATTCCCAGTCTTAACAATCTTTTCTCTCCCTCTCTTGAGCTACACATGATCTTATGGAGATACTGGAAGATCCTGGTCCATTCTGCTCTCCTGGACCTGCGTGAGCTGTCTCGGGTGTCCTGCCTCTGGATGGATCTCTCACCTGCTCCAATTCCAGACTGCTGGGACTATGGCTTATTCTGAGCCATAAAAATTTCATATAGATCAATAATTGTCTCTTTAATAATGTCTGTTGTTACCCAGATGAGGATGGGTTCCTTTCTGAGTCTGGATCCTCTCAAGTTTTCTTCCTCTTAAACATTTTAGGGAGCTTTTCCTTGCCATTGTCGCCACTCAGTGTCTTGCTCAGTTGGGATAAATTCACACCTTTAATATCTGTATTCCTGTATTGATTGCTTTGAGACAGTGTCTGTTGTAAAAAGCGCTATACAAATAAAATTGAATTGAACTGAAAAAATGAAGTTGTCTTTCACTTTCACGAGACGCTTGTTTAACATTTCCAGAAGTCTTCAGTAATGGTGTTGTGTAACGCTCAGTATGTTTACCGCCACTGGAAAGTTTTGTAGGACAGAGGAGTTCACGTTTTGTGGTGACTCAGTAGTTTTTGTGTTGTTACACGGACCGTCCACAACATTAAATATGACTCTAAATGGATAAAACATATTGTGTTATTCTTTAATAAGCAAACAAATGTAATGGTTGTCAACTTGCCATTGTATAAGAGGAACAAATCATTTCAGGACATGCTGTCCTGAGACAAAATAAGATAAGACAAGATAAAACAAAAGGAAATAAGATGAGATGAGATAAGAGTAGACAAGGCAAGATAATTAAAACAAGATAAGATTAGATAAGATAAAACAAAAGGAAATAAGATGAGTTAAGATTAGACAAGATAAGATGAGATAAAATGAGACAAAATAAGATTAGACAAGATAAGATGAGAAAACAAGACAGGATGAGAGACGAAAAGATTAGATAAGATAAAACAAAATGAAATAAGATAAGATGAGATAAGATTAGACGAGGCAAGATAAGTTAAAACAAGATAAGATCAGACAAGATAAGATGAGAAAACAAGACAAGATTAGATAAGATAAAACAAAATGAAATAAGAAGATGAGATAAGATTAGACAAGGCAAGATAAGTTAAAACAAGATAAGATTAGATAAGAAAACTAAAAGAAATAAGATGAGTTATGATTAGAAAAGATGAGATTAGACAAGATAAGATTAGACAAGATAAGATGAGAAAACAAGACAAGATTAGATAAGATAAAACAAAATGAAACAAGATAAGATGAGAGAAGATTAGACAAGGCAAGATAAGTTAAAACAAGATAAGATTAGACAAGATAAGATGAGAAAACAAGACAAGATTAGATAAGATAAAACAAAATGAAAAGATAAAATGAGATAAGATTAGACAAGGCAAGATAAGTTAAAACAAGATAAGATTAGACAAGAAAACTAAAAGAAATAAGATGAGTTACGATTAGAAAAGATAAGATTAGACAAGATAAGATGAGAGAAGATAAGATTAGATAAGATAAAACAAAAGGAAATACGATGAGTTAAGATTAGACAAGATGAGAAGACAAGACAAGATGAGATAACATTAGATAAGATAAAACTAAATGAAATAAGATAAGATGAGCTAGGATTAGACAAGATAAGAAGATGAGACAAGATGAGATTAGATAAGACAAGATACGAAGAGAAGTCAAGACAAGATAAGATGAGATAAGATAAGATTAGACAAGATCAGAATATGTGATGAGAAGATGAGACAAAATAAAATGAGACAGGATAAACAAGATAAGATTAAATAAGCTAAAACAAAATGACATGCTGTCCTAGGAAATTAATCTACTCTGATGAAGTAACAGTAACTCCGTCTCATCACACCACCTCAATGTCGATTATTTTCCCCTAGAACAGCAGAACACAGAGTATATGTATATACGGAATATACAGAATTTGTTAATAAGGCGGAGAGAAATCATGGAAATGAGTAAATGAAGGAGATAATTATCACGCTTCAGGAAAGTTTCACGCTGCTCAAAGCTCAAGGATATAAAGGAGCAGAGAGAAACCGGCCAGCTCTGGCTTAGTGTCCTCGCCCGGTGCGTCTCATTATTCTCGCAATTCGATGACCTTATCATTTTCGATTCCCTTTCCAAAGCGTCAATAAAGAATTTAATTACAAGTCTGAGTTCAGTGACGGGTTAGGGATACGCATCGTTGCTGCTTTTATACGCTCAAGCGATGCCGAGGAGGGAAAAAAAATGGCAAAAGAAACCTGACGGACATCTCGCCGCAAGACTGAAATTTTTCCACATTCTTCATATGTAAAATGATCAAAGGGCAAAAGCACTTGGCACACGAATTGCAGTTAAAGGGCTGGGGATGTGATATTTAACCGTCAGTGAGGAGGTCGGGCCGGTCGAAATATAAATCAGCCGTAATGATCCTGCTGTAAATGAGCACATAGGGCAAAGGCCCATGGCAGCTTCCTCACTCTCTGATCTATATTTCACAAGGTGGAATAAAGCAAGATGGAGCACCGAGCCTCAGAAGGTTGAGAGTTGAGTTGCAGACTTCAGTGTTGGCAATGAACCATTAAATATTAACAGTCTCTAAACCTGAGATCAGTCCCAGCCATCTGCATGGTGTGGGATTAAAGAGCTGCCACATTACTTCAAACCATCTACCAACTGCTTCATTTTTGGCTTTTGAATACATATCTTTATTAATTAGCACAAGGCATGGGGTATAAAACACAATAAAACAGTGCAGATATGACAAGACAAGACAAGATGAGACAAGATATGATGACGCTGCTCCTTTGCGTTGAAGTTGAGGTGGTTCGGGCATCTGGAAGGATGCCCCCTGGGAGAGATTATATCTCCACACTGGCCTAGGAACGTCTCGAGATCCCCCAGTCAGAGCTGGTTAATGTGGCTCGGGAAAGGGAAGTTTGGGGTCTCCTACTGGAGCTGCCTCCCACGTGACCCGATTACAGATAAGCGGTTGAGGATGGATGGATGGATGAAGATATGATGAGATAAGACCAGATGAAATACGATAAGACGAGATAAGATTAGACTAGATAAAAGAATATGAGATTAGATATGATGAGCCAAAATTAATTGAGATAAGATAAAACAAGATAAGATGAGATAAGATAAAACAAAATGAAATAAGATAAGACGAGATAAGATGAGACAAGATAAGATGAGAAGACAAGACAAGATAAGATGAGATAAGATAAAACAAAATGAAATAAGATAAGACGAGATAAGATTAGACAAGATAAGATGAGAAGACAAGACAAGATAAGATGAGATAAGATAAGATAAAACAAAATGAAATACGATAAGACGAGATAAGATTCGACTAGATAAGAATATGTGATGAGATAAGATTAAACTAGATAAAAGAATATGAGATTAGATAAGATGAGCCAAAATTAAATGAGATAAGATAAAACAAGATAAGATGAGATAAGATAAAACAAAATGAAATAAGATAAGACGAGATAAGATTAGACAAGATAAGATGAGAAGAAAAGACAAGATAAGATGAGATAAGATAAAACAAAATGAAATAAGATAAGACGGGATAAGATTAGACAAGATAAGATGAGAAGAAAAGACAAGATAAGATGAGATAAGATAAAACAAAATGAAATAAGATAAGACGAGATAAGATTAGACAAGATAAGATGAGAAGAAAAGACAAGATAAGATGAGATAAGATAAAACAAAATGAAATAAGATAAGACGGGATAAGATTAGACAAGATAAGATGAGAAGAAAAGACAAGATAAGATGAGATAAGATAAAACAAAATGAAATACGATAAGACGAGATAAGATTAGACAAGATAAGAATATGTGATGAGATAAGATTAGACTAGATAAAAGAATGAGATTAGATAAAATGAGCCAAAATTAAATGAGATAAGATAAAACAAGATAAGATGAGATAAGATAAGATGAGAAGACAAGACAAGATAAGATGAGATAAGATAAAACAAAATGAACTAAGATAAGATGGGATAAGATTAAACAAAAGAAGAAGATGAGACAACATGAGACAAAATATGATAAGACAAGATATGATGAGAAGACAAGACAAGATGAGACAAGGTAAGATGAGGTCAGACCAGATGAAATAAGATAAGATGAGATAAGATTCGACAAGATAAGAATATGTGATGAGATAAGATGAGACAAAATAAAACGAGATAGGATAAAACAAGATACGATTAGATAAGCTAAAACAGAATGAAATACGATACGATAAGAATACAAGACAAGAAAAGATGAAATACGATCAAATGATATTCATCAGGATGAAATAAGAAAAGATAATAAGTGAAATAAGATAAAACAAGATAAGATGAGATAAAAATAAGTAAATATTTAGATCTGATCAGAAATTCAAGTAATAATATAAAATATAATTACTCAAAATAATTTAAATAATTAAATAAAAAAATGTAAAAAGTGACCAGGTTGCCAAAAGATCTTCTCTTTATCTCAAAAAGATCTCCTGCCATATTATTCATAAAAAAAATATTCAATATTACAACAAGAATAAATCCTAGTAACACTTATTTAACAAAGAAAAGATAGAATTGTTGATATGGTGATGCTTTTTTTCTGCACGGTTTATGTTTATGTTTATGTACCATCGATGGAAGGAGTCTCCAGTGTCAGCACTTTTCCGAGATAGAGCTGTAACTTTAAGCTCTCCAACATCTTCAGGAAGTAGATAAATATAACAAGAAACAGATAATTGAAAAAAAAGTATGACGTGTTATACATGGCAAAATGCATCCATCCATCCATCCATCCTCAACCACGTATCCATAATCGGGTCGTGGGGGTAGCAGCTCCAGCAAGGAACCCCAAACTTCCTTTTCCTGAGCAACATGCACGGCAAAATGCAATGTAATTCAAATACAATTTACGAAGCGCTCACTGATACGACGCCTTCTCTGGCAGCCATTTGTTTTGCGGCGGGAGGGTAAAAGAAAAAGAAGGACAAATATGCTAATGTGAAGAGGAAGAGGGTCATCTCTAGTCATAACACGCAAACAAGACCGTCATTGCTCATTCTGTACGTGTTTCGAGTGTGTCAGAGGCCAAATCCGCCTACGCCGCAAAAAGAATGAATAAAAATCAGCAATGTGCTTACTGTACACTGCTTCAGTTCTGATCTAGATTTTATTCTCTGTGTGTGTGTATGTGTGTGTGTGTGTGTGTGTGTGTGTGGGGAAGAAAACATTGTAAACAGCTCCAGGCCAAGCCAGGTTATGCATAATAAACAGATCTTGAGAGAGCCCTAATGTCAGTGAAGCTCCTTGATGAATAATACAGCACTTTTGAGATGCCTGAAAAGCCACACAACAAAGGCGGAATATTAATTTTAATACGATAGTTTCACGGCTCGGCGCAAAACAGGACACGCAGTGTGTGGTTTTATGCCGCAGCACTGCTGCTTCAGAGCGATTTGTGTTAGCATGATTAAAGGAAAAACCCACACGGTTACCATTGGTAATTAACACGTGGTGTTCGGCAGCGTCCAAGGTTTATTTTGTAACAAAATTCAGAGTAGAGTCGAATTCTTTCTTGGGGACGTTGCTCTAATTTTCCTTCGGATAAGGTTTTCCTACATTACCCACAATGCTGAGAGTGGTGCAGTGGGATTTAGCCCTCATTTCATCTCTAGTGAAAGAGAGTGATGTGGTGGTGCTTTAGTCTTTATTGCTTTCGTGTTATAATATAACTGTTAAGGTGATGTTCTAAACATACTCAAATACATAAACAAATATAAGGCACACATAAAAAAAGAAAGATAAATAGTCTCCCTAGCTAAAGGTTTTTACTTTTTAAGCGTACATAGCGCTAGTGCAGCACTGAATGATGGTTTCACAGCATGTAGCTATAGTTCTGGTTTAAATTAGCTACTAGTTTGTTTATAATTGTAGCTTTATTGTGGATTAAATTAGCTATTTGTTTGTTTATATTTGTAATTATATTTCTGGTTTAAATTAGCTAGTAGTTTGTTTATATTTGTAGCTACAGTGGTGTGAAAAAGTGTTTGCCCCCTTCCTCATTTCCTGTTCCTTTGCATGTTTGTCACACTTAAGTGTTTCGGAACATCAAACCAATTTAAACAATAGTCAAGGACAACACAAGTAAACACAAAATGCAATTTGTAAATGAAGGTGTTTATTATTAAAGGTGAAAAAAAATCCAAACCATCATGGCCCTGTGTGAAAAAGTGATTGCCCCCCTTGCTATAACTGTGGTTGTCCAGACCTGAGTTCAATTTCTCTAGCCACACCCAGGCCTGATTATTGCCACACCTGTTCACAATCAAGGCATCACTTAAATAGGAGCTGCTTGACACAGTAAGGTCCACCAGAAGATCCTTGAAAGCTACACATCATGC